>ML425977.1:0-20940 GCA_005239525.1 Nicotiana knightiana
ATATATATATATATATATATAAAATTGTATAATACGCTTCGTTGTTCAATATTAACTACATGTTAGAGTATATTTGAGTATATTGATTTATCAATTCATTAATTATTCGTACGTAGTAATGTATAAGATTGATTATCAATTACAGTATAATTATGTGTGCGTATTGAATTACTTATATAGTTAAACATAACTAAAAAAATTATTTTACATAGATGCACTTATAATCTATTAAAATTAATTACCTAGTAAATAAGTAAAACGTGTATAAACACCCGGTTTAAATTTTTATTGGAAAATATGTTTATTTCAAATTCAGTAGAGTTTCAACATGGATAGAATCAGTAGATTACCTTCAGTTTATCTTGAGTATTGTAAATCTATGAAAATCAACTTATACATATGTGCGAATTTTAATTCTTTGGAAGCATGAGATTAGTTTGTTTAGAATTGATAAGGATTACTGTTTCTAAATTAATAAAGACCGCTGGTGGTATGATCTTTGTTAGAAATTATAAAATTCTGGAAGAACTAGAGTGATTTTATCTTGCCCACCCGTATCAGAATTAACAAGTAACATATTTAGATATCTGAATTTCTTAAGTGTAGATATCTGAACGAATGCGGGACGTTCTGATTCCCAAACTTGCCATCGTTGGTTATAAACAAAAATTCTTTCCAGAACCAGCAGTCTTATTAAGAGGAGAGCTGAATTGGGATGGCCTAGAGTGACACAATTTGGGGCTAAATGTGGCCATAGCCCAAAACATGATATCAACATCATTTTAGGTTATCCTTAGGTAGAATGAACACCTTTACTTTGAAACATGAAAAAAATTTATCATTACCTCAATATTACAATAAACTACACTCGGGAGTGGCAACTCGTGCCCCCGACCCTTAACTCTAAGCAACTAATAAAAATGCACATAACAATCATGGGTGCATTTCATGTGACGTTCTTGCCAAGTGCTCAAAAACAACAATTGTACTCCATCGTAACTTGTCCAAGATAAATCCATAAACGTCCTAATCAATCTTAAAACTAAAACGCTCTTTCAAAAATAGAAAACTTAAAGAATGATCGAACATTGCCTCAAATAGGCACTATAAAACCGTCATGACCATAGTCTTGACCACATAATCTACACTCAGGTGCGACAACTCATGTCCCCGTCTTCAACTTCAAACTATAATAAAAATCATACATTGTAATTGTGTACACGTACATGTGACATAGTTACGATACCAAAATAACCGAGGTATGCGGTCACGCAACTTCGGCCAAATAATCTTAATAATAATAAAATATTTAAAATTGTGTACATGTTTACGTGACACAAATAAAGGTTATAATAAACACTCGTAGTGACTTTTAGGAACGAATTTCTTAAAAAAATATTGTCGGAATTGCGTACACGCTCGCGTGACTTGATTTCGGTTTCTTTTGAAAACAAAACGTCCATGTGACATGATTTTAGACGTGTTTTAAACTCTACGGGCTTACGCATACGTGACTCGTCTCAAAATAACTCTTTAAATACAAAAGAACATTAAAAGCAGTAAAAATATAAAAATAAATTTAGGTGCTAAAATCAGTAAATTAAACAATTTAGGCCAAGTTTAGTCACTAAGCGACCGTGCTAGAACCACGGAATTCGGGAGGGCCTAACACCTTCTCCCGGGTTAACAGAATTCCTTAGCCGTGGGATTTCTATTAAATAAATGGTGTCCAAGAACATCGTAAAAAATTCGGGTGGCGACTCTTAATAAAATAAATCCCAAAAATAGAATAATTTCACTTAAAGTGAAAAAACTCCCTTATTACCCTCACCGGTTAAAAGGAGGTGTGACATCATCAATGAACACAATGACGAAGGAATCAAGATAAAGCTGAAACACGCTATTCATCAATTGCATGAACGCAACTGGGGAATTGGTCCGCCCAAATGACATAACCAAGAACTCATAATGACCATACCTGGTCCTGAAAGCAGTCTTCGAAATATCAGAATCCCGAATCTTTAACTGATGGTACCTAGATCTCAAATCAATCTTGGAAAACACTTTGGCTCCCTGAAGCTGGTCAAACAAATCATCAATATGGGGCAAGGGATACCAGTTCTTCACCGTAACCCTATTCAACTACCGATAGTCAATACACATACGCATGGACCCATCCTTCTTCTTAACGAACAATACCGGTGCACCCCAAGGTGACACACTAGGCCGAATGAACACCTTATCCAGGAGCTCCTGAAGCTGCTCCTTCAATTCCTTTAGCTCCGCTGGTGTCATACGATATGGTGGAATAGAGATAGGCTGAGTGTCTGGCACTAGGTCAATACCAAAATCAATATCCCTGTCAGGTGGAATGCTTTACAGGTTTGCAAGAAACACATCCGGAAAATCACGGACCACAGGAACTGAATCAATAGCGGGAGTCTCACCACCGACATCCCTCACAAAGGACAAATAAGATAAACACCCTTTTCAACAATGCGCCGATCCTTTAGGTAAGAAATCACCCTTATAGGCATATACTTGGAAGAACCTCTCCACTCAACCCTCGGACACCCTGGAATACCTAAGGTCACGGTCTTTGCGTGACAATCAAGAGCAACATGGCACGAAGACAACCAATCCATGCCTAAAATCATGTAAAAATCGACCATGCTGGGTAATAGTAGGTCCACTCAGGTCTCCAAACCCCCAATAGACATCATGCATGACCGATACATGTGGTCCACAACAACAGTATCACCCACCAGAGTCGACATATGAATAGAGGTGACTAGAGACTCACGGGGCACATCCATAAAACCGGCAAAATATGAAGAAATATATGAATATGTGGAACCAAGGTCAAATTAAGAAAAGGCATCACGACAAAAGATTGAAACAATACCTGCAATAACAACATATGAGGCCATAACATCCGGCCTGGCTGGAAATGCATACATACGAGCCTGACCTCCCCCTGCTCGACCTCCCTCTGTAGGGTGGCCGCTGGCTGACTGACCACCACCCCTGGCTGCCTCAGCAGGTGGTGAAGTGACTGGAGCTGAAGTCGAGGGTTGGCCCCTCTGCTGAAAAGATCCACCGGAACGTAGGGGACACTGCCTCCACCCGTGCCCGAACTCTCCGCACTCAAAAAAACTACCTGGAGCTGGAGGCGGGGACTGATATAAACCCCTAGCACCTGCACGACCATTGGAAGATTCCTGAATAGATGAACCCTGAACCGGAGGTGCTCGAGCTGCACTCTGAGCTGGGAGGGCACCAAATGTAGTACGTCCTGATTGAGAACCACGGGGACCCTTCCCCAAAGATGCACCACTATAAGCTGGGCGGCCTGACTGAGGAGGCCTGAATGGACGGCCCCTACCCTGCTGAAACTGTCCCCTGAAGGGAGAACCACTGGAACTGCCCGAACCACAAGGCCTCTTGGCCTCCCTCTCCTCCCGCTCCTAGTGGCGAACAGACTCAATATCTCGAGCTATGTCAATAACCTGCTCGGATGAAGCACCCGATATTCTCTCCCAAGTCATAAACAACCGAAGCTGATAAGAAAGACCATCTACGAACGTCATCACCCTCTCCCTATAAGTAGGGATAATATCAGAAGCATGCCTAGTCAACTCGGAAAATCTCATCTCGTACTGATTGACTGTAACTCTCCCTAGTGCAGTTGCTCAAACTTCCTATGCTGCTTGATCATGCTCAACTATGTCTTATAGAAAGACTAAGCGGGCGCTGCAAATATAATCTGGGGTATTGTTCCCAGAGTCGATCCCACAGAGAATTGAACGTATCAATTGAGTCTATAAAATACTACTGTTGCTTAATCACTTTTCTCAAGACTTTTGAATATCAATTTGTGTTGTTTAACTAATTCTACTAACAATAATAATACACTAACAATTAACTAACAATTTAATGTAAACAATGATAATAAAGGTCTAAGGTTATGGTTTCCCCCGTTGGTGAATTCTTTCTCGGATACTTCTTATAACTTGATTAATCGTCTCTATCAATCATGAACTCTCTATCTACCATAAATCTCTCTCGAGTAATTATGATAATTTACTAGACGCACTCTCTCAAGTTACGCTAGCTAGATTTCCTTACAGTTAGTTCAATTTTAGATTGCACCCGAGGTATCGTTATCTCTAATCCAACCTCTAAACCCTCGGTTATGACTTTCGTCTATACTCTGGGAGTGGTGTTGTTCAAACAATTACCTAAATATGCACTCTCTCTCAAGTAGATACATACTAAATAGGCACAGCTAATTGATGGCCATTCAATTAACTACAATAAGAACGTAGTTGAACAAATAGAGAATAATCAATCAAAATATATTAATATCACAAGAAATTCATCCCCAACGGGTTCTACCAAAACCCTAGACTAAAAACTTAGCTACTCATGTTTGAACGAAACAAAACTACAAGAAATTGCATAATTGAAAGATAAAGTAAGAAATGCTAGATGTACAATTCGATGTTCTTGCACTTCAATGGAATTTTCTCCTTCTCTGCTTTTGATTCACAAAAAATCCTCCGTAATTGTGTTGTAGGAGTCTATTTATAGGTTTAGGGTGAACCCTAACCGTGTAGGAGACTTCTATTTCAACCGGGAAACACTTAACTCGTCAAAACTCGGACTTGGGCGAAACTGGGGTACCCGGGCGTTTGGGCTCTAACGCCCCCCTAAAGCCAGGGCAGGCCTGGCGTTAGGGCCCTAACATCCCCCTAACGCCAGGGGGTACCAGGATTTATGGGGCAAACGCCCCCCTAACGCTAGGGGGTGCCAGGCTTTAGGGGGCAAACGCCCGGCTATCGCCCGGGCGTCTCCTTTTGCGTATTTTCGACGTATTTGCGTCCCTTTAGCTCCGTTTCCATCTCCAATTCACCTACACATAAAATAAACTCCATTAATCACATAACAAGTGTAATTTTATCATTAATGCGCATAAAATGTAAGGTATATCACATGTTAAACTATGCAATTTAGTCTCGCATCACTGCTCCTCTCTGTGGGACTGTGGAACATTCTTCTCCAAAACGATTGTGGAGAACTGCTGCCAAGTAAGAGGTGCTGAACAAACTGGTCTACACCTCTCGAAAGACTCTCACCAAGTAAAGGCAGCACCTGCAAACTGAAAGATAACAAACAAGACCCCACAGGTCTCCAGAACACCCGCGGTGCACAATATCCTCTAGCAGCTATCTAGAAATCCCTAGGCCTCCTGCCCCTCTGTACCGCTGAAATTCAGAGGCTGAAGTCTGCTGAATCTCTCCAACCTGCGTTGCTCGTCCTCAAGCATAGCAGGGACAACATAATCCTGAACCGGAGCAGCTGGCTGAGCTGGGGCTGCTCCTGGTGTCTGAATACCATGTGCAGCCTGCTCAGGTGCCCGAGCAGCTGGAGTCTGGTTGCCTCCCCCGGCCTGAGCTGTGCTGGCAGAAGAAGACATGGCAACGGCCTGAACCAAACCGGTGCATACTGACAATATCTGAAACAAGGACTCCTGAAGACCCGGAATAACTATAGGCACTACTGGTGCCTGAGCCTGTCTTGCTGGGACACCATCAGGGGAACCTGATCATGATCAATAGGGGGATCCTGAGGTACTGCCCCGGCTACTGCGCGGGCTGGCCCCCTACCTCTACCACGGCCTCGACCGCGGCCTCAACCTCTCGCTGGTCTAGCTGGTGACTAGTCACCCTGATCGGTATAGGGTGTCCTCACCATCTGCAAGAGAATGAAATAACGTAACTTCAGATTTCAATAATCAATAGATCAGCACGAAATAGTTCAAGAAAGATAGAAGGTTTCCTAAAAGTTTGGCAGCCTCTCGAAGATAAGTACAGACGTCTCCGTACCGATCCGCAAGACTCTACTAAACCTGCTCATGACCATTGAGTCCTATGTAACCTAGGGCTCTGATACCAAACTGTCACGACCCCAAATCCTAACCGGCCGTGATGGCGCCTATCGTGGAACTAGGCTAGCCGTCTACCGCATGTTCGTAATTTCTTTTGAAAATCCCATTTAAGTTTCAAGCATTTCATAAAAATATACAAAAGTTTTTTTAACATAATAGGAAAATTTTATACAGTACTGCCATCCCCAAAACCCGGAGTCAACAAGTCATGAGCATCTAGTGAAATAAGCCAAAATAAAGTATTATGATACAAAACTCTGAATCAAAACTAAATATAACAGGAAGGGTAAACAGGGATGCTGTGAACGCTGAATAGCTACCTCTATATCCCAACGATCCGGCTCCGCTGCGATATATATAAAATCTAATGCTCGATACCTGCTCCTGAATCTGCCCACAGAGGTGCAGGGAGTAATGTGAGTACGCCAACTCAGTAATAATGGAAATAAATCAATTCTAAGTAGCAAGGAATCACATAAAAATCAATTTCATCAAGTCACAATATACACAGCCTTACTTTCCAATAATATACGTAGATATATGAAACCGTCATGCCTAAGAAATCAACTTCATAAAAGTCCTTAAAACAATGCACATCTTTAACAACTTTAAAAAAAAAGATTTGGTATGCTAATGAATGTAGTAAGATCACAAGTAGCCCCTCGGGCAAAAACATGTTTCATAATCAGCCCCTCGGGCATGCCTCACAATCCCTCAGCACCTCACAATCACCCAGCACCGCACAGCCACTCATGCCTCCCAATCACTCGCACTCGGTGCGCTCACTAGGGGTGTGTACAGACTCCGAAGGGGCTCCTTCAGCCCAAGCTCTAGTATCACTCAGCACCTCACCATCACTCTTGGCCCTCGGCCACACTCGGTTGAACCACTTGAAAATCCCCTGGGGTGAAGTAGTAGAACAGGGTGCTCGACCCGAAAACATCAGTTTAATGCTCATGTAGTGTAAATCAGGATGAGTTTCAAATAAAACAGTATGCACAATGATGCTAAGTAAAACCATCAACAGGTAGTGAGGAAAACAACAGTAAAACGCCGTCAAAGGGTCTAAACAGATCGGCACGAGGCCCCAAACATGGCTTACATCCCAAATATTTCACAAATCTTTAGAACATAATTCAATATAAGGTTTTGAGTAAATATGCAACTCATTAGTTGCCGCGGAGAGGACCTAGTCCAATCCAAAATTAGTACGCGCCACATATTCGTCATCCTACATGTGCGCGATTCCCAATTCAGTGAGAAAATATTGCAGTCCGGGGTTCCATACCCTCAGGACAAGATTTAAGACCATTACTTACCTCTACTGGGCCGCGACACTAGTCCGCTATGCCTTTGGCCCTTAAATCGGCTCCTGATTACTCCGAATCTAGCCAAGACCGATTAACATCTGGGTGGGGTTCCATAATACCACTTAGTTTAACTAATTCAGCCCATTCCTAATGGGTTTCGGGATTGGGATGCAAAAAATCATACAATATGACCATGAATTTCATAAACCCATAAGGAACCACCATGAATCATGGCCACACCATATTTAATTGTAACACCTGAGTCGAATTAACAAATATTAGGGGTAAAATCATACATCAACGATTGATGAGTGTTAATTTGATGAGGTGAACCCCGAAATTTAGCCTGTGCAGACTTGTGTGTGCTGTGGGTGTGCGGCTATGGGTGTGTAGATGTGTGGGTGAAGAGTTGATGTGGGTGTGTAGATGTGTGGGTAATCTTTGTGTTGTAGTGTGAGTGTGAGAGCAATTCGTTATTGTTTGTGTTCTCGGGAGCAAACTCTCGCTTGAGAGGGAGATGGGAGATGGGAGATGAAAAAATTAGAAGAAGATACTTACCTGGTGTTAGGGGTGCGTTTTAGTCTTAAATCCCGGACCCACTAGCGTTGGACTCCAAACGCCCAGCCTACCCTGGCGTTAGCCAGGCGTTAGAGCTGAAACGCCCAGCCTGCCCTAGCGTTTGCCAGGTGTTAAGGCTGAAATGCCCAGCCTGCCCTGGCATTTTCCAGGCGTTAGGGCTGTATCGCTAGGTACCCCCTGGCCTTAGTCTCACCTTCCGTCATGCAAGAACACTGCTCCTTTCACTTGAATTCACTCGCAAGCTCGTTAGTACCTATAATTATATGAAATACTTCAAGCTATGTTAATATTTAACTAAGCATTGAGTTGCCTCCCAATAAGCGCCTTAGTTAATGTCGTGGAACGACGATTACAACAAGTCAATAGGTTGCCTCCTATGAAGCGCCTGATTTAACGTCGCGACACGACGCAGAACCTCACTTCAGTCATCAACGAGCACGACTTTGGTCTTTTCCTGATTTATGGTACCACCCCAATAATTCTTGACACTATGTCCATTCACTAAAAATGTTCTTTCACCATGTATAGCTCGCAATTCAAGTGCACCATATGGAGTGACTCTTACTATTTCAAACGGGCCTGACCATCTCGATTTTAACTTTCCAGGAAACAGTCTAAGCCTAGAATTGAATAATAGTACCTGTTTGTCCGGGTCTAAATTACGCGGATGTATATGTTTGTCATGCCATCTCTTGGTCTTTTCTTTGTAAAATTTGGAATTTTCGTAGGAGTGCAACATGAACTCATCCAATTCATCCAACTACAACAATATTTTCTCACCCGCGGCTTCAAGGTTCATGTTTAACTTCTTGATGGCCCAATACGCCTTGTGTTCAAGCTCTACGGGCAGGTGACATGCCTTTCCATAGACCAACTTGTACGGTGATGCCCCAATTGGTGTTTTGTATGCTGTTCTGTATGCCCATAAAGCGTCATCTAACTTAGCAGCCCAATCTTTCCTGTTCACACTCACCGTTTTCTCTAGTATTTGCTTGATTTCTCTATTGGATACCTCTGCTTGTCCACTTGTTTGAGGGTGATATGTTGTTGCAACTCGATGACGGACCCCGTATTTGCTAAAGTTTATTCAACAACCGATTGCAAAAAGGGGTTCCTTCATCACTAATCAAGGCTCGTGGAGTACCAAATCTGGAGAATATATTCTTCTTCACAAACGCAGTGACAACCATGGCATCATTCGTCGGCAATGCAATTGCCTCCACCCATTTCGAAACGTAGTCAACTGCCAGCAAAATGTATTTATTTTCCTTGGATGATGGGAATGGACCCATAAAGTCTATCCCTCATACATCAAAAATCTCTACCTCTAAGATATTATTTAAAGGCATCTCGTTCTTCTTTGTTATAGTTCCTGTTCTCTGGCACTGGTCACACTTTTTAACAAATGCGTGGGCATCTTTGAATAGTGTTGGCCAAAAGAAACCAGATTGTAGCACTTTCACTACTGTTCGATCGCCACCATGATGGCCCCCGTATGGTGATGCATGACAATCAAATAGCAACATTTCCATTTCTATATCAGGAATACATTTCCTCATTAACTTATCACCACATTCTTTGTACAGGTAGGGCTCATCTCAGTAGTAGGACTTCACATCGCGTAAGAACCTTTTCCTTGCTTCAGATTTTATTTTCGGGGGAAGTACCCCACTCACCAAATAATTAACATAATCGGCATACCACGGAGGAGGGTCTTGGGTTACAACAAAAAGTTGCTCATCATGAAAGACTTCTTTAATATCTCCACCTTCCTCAATATGATCATGATTTTCCAGCCTTGATAGGTGGTCAGCTACTTGGTTATCAGTGCCCTTTCAGTCTCTTATCTCCACATCAAATTCCTGCAACCATAAAACCCAGTGCATCAATCTAGCTTTAGACTCTTTCTTTGTAAATAAATACCTGATTGCTGCGTGATCTGTGTGGACAATAACTTTTGTGCCACCAAGTATGCTCGGAATTTTTCAAAGGCCCACACCACAGCTAACAGTTCCTTTTCAGTGGTGGTGTAATTTTGTTGTGCATCATCGAGGGTCTTACTCACATAGTAGATGGAATAAAACACCTTGTATTTCCTTTGGCCTAGCACTGCCCCAGTTGCATGGTCACTTGCATCACACATATGTTCAAATGGTACTGACCAATCAGGTGCAACAATTATGGGGGCACTTACCAATTTCTTTTTGAGCTCCTAAAATGCCTTCAGGAAGGATGCATCAAAATTGAACTTGATATCTTTTTCCAGCAACCTGCACAATGTAGTAGAAATTTTAGAGAAATCTCTAATAAAGCGCCTATAAAAATCCTGCGTGTCCCAAGAAACTCCGGACACCCTTCACTAAATTTGGTAGAGGTAGTTTCTCAACTGCCTCCACTTTTGCCTTATCAGCTTCGATGCCACTTTTAGAAATTCTATGACCCAAGACAATGCCTTCTTGCACCATGAAGTGGCACTTCTCCCAATTTAACACCAGATTCGTTTCTTCACAACGGTCCAACACCATGCTCATGTTTTTCAAACAGTCATCATAAGATGACCCAAAGACTCAGAAGTCATCCACAAACACTTCTACGATTTTTTCCACCATGTCGGTGAAAATCGCCATCATACATCTCTGGAAGGTGGCTGGTGCATTGGAAAGACCAAATGGCATTCGCTTGAAGGCGAAGGTGCCATAAGGGTAAGTAAATATGGTCTTCTCCTGATCCTCTGGGCATATGACAATTTGATTGTAACCTGATTACCCATCTAGAAAACAATAATATTCATGCGCTGCTAACCTGTCCATCATTTGATCAATGAATATGAGTGCAAAATGATCTTTACGGGTTGCTTTGTTGAGCCTTTGATAATCTATGCAAACTCTCCAACCCGTGATAGTGCGGGTAGGAATTAGCTCATTTTTCTCATTCTCAATCACGGTCATCCCTCCCTTTTTGGGTACATATTGAACCGGGCTCACCCAATTGCTGTCAGCAATAGGAAAGATGATGCATGCATCAAGCAATTTTATGACTTATTTCTTCACTTCTTTCATAAAGGGATTCAGCCTCCTTTGCTGCTGAACACTCAGGCGAATTCCATCTTCCAAAAATATTTTGTGCATGCAAAATGATGGACTGATACCTTAAATATATGCAATGGTCCACCCAATCGCATTTTTGTGCTCACGAAGTACCCTAAGCAATTTATGTTCACGGGCAATGTTTCAGAGTTCCCCAAATAGGCATAGCGTAAATGTGTTGGAAGAGGTTTGAGTTCCAGCTTTGGAGCCTCTTCAATAGATGGCTTAGGAAGGGTTAGAGTAACAGGCTTGTTCAACTTTTCAAATTTTCCTAGCCTGTGGAGGTAACTGCAGGACACTTTGAGAATTTTCTCAATATCTTCCCTTGTTTCATTCTCAAGGTCTTCTACATCCCCAACCAAATCTCGCTGAAGAGGGTCAATAGGATTCATGTAGGGAACCACGGACTCCGATTTTCTTCCCACTACAGAAATCATGAATAGTTCTTCATAGTGGACAGGTAACTTGAGTGCCTTATAAACATTAAAAACCTCCACTCGATCACCAACATGCATTGTCATCTTCCCTTCATACACATCGATAATAGCTCTACCTATAGCTAGTAATGGACGACCCAAAATAAATAGGACTTCCAAATCAGGCTCATAGTCCAAGATAATGAAATCAACTGGGAATATGAATGATCCCTCCTGAACCAGCACATCTTTAATTACTCCCTCGGGATGGGCTAGGGAGCGGTCAGCCAATTGTAAAATCACTGTTATTGGGCGTGGTTCACCCAATCCCAACTGCTTGAACACAAATAGTGGCATCAAATTAATTACTTGCCCCAAGATCGCATAGAGCTCGCCCGACTGCATGCGTACCAATTGAGATTTGGATAGTAAAGCTACCTGGATCTTTTAATTTCTGAGGTAGCTTGCTTTGAATTCTTGAGCTAACTTCCTCAGTGAGTGCCATTGTTTCGAACTCAGTCAGTCTTCGTTTATTGGCCACGATGTCCTTGATGTATTTAGCATATTTGGGTACCTCCTGCAGAATGTCTACCAGTGGAATATTTATTTGCACCTGCTTCAATAGGTCAAGAAAATTTTTGTATGCTGCATTATCTTTCACCTTTTTCAACCTTTGAGGGAATAGAGGGGGTGGCCTTGCAACAAATGGTGTGGGTTGCTCAGCACCCGCCTCCTTTGCTGGCTTATTTGATTCTTGGGGGTTGTCTGAAGTTGATTCAATAGTGGTTGGTCTCTCATCAAAATTTACCTGTTTTCTCTGACTGGGCTGGACTGTCTCCAATTGCTTCCCATTCCTCAATGATATAGCATTAACAGGTGCTTTAGGATTAGCTTCAGTGTCACTTGGAAGAGCCCCCGTTGGTCGGGTGTTTTGAGAACTGGCGAGTTGCCCCACTTGACGTTCTAAATTTCTCATTGCTACAGTCTGGGCTTGGTGATCAGCTATTATTTTCTGATTGAAAGCAAGTTGGTCATTCATCATTCTCTTCATAATCTCCTCAAGGCTAGTTGATGGTTCAGCCTGAGGTGGTTTTGTACTGCTGTTGAGGTGTTGGATGCCTGTAGTTATTCTGAGTGCTTTGATTTCCACCCCAAGAGAAGTTTGGGTGGTTTCTCCAGTTGGGGTTATAGGTGCTTCCATATTGATTTGCGTGTCCCCCATTAGCGTTACCCACAAAACAGACAGACTCTGGATTAACTAGGCATAACTCACTTGAATGACCCTCTCGACAGACTTCACAAAATACCTAAATCTGTTGCACTGGTTGGGTATGTTGCATTGATTGAGATTGTTTCTTGTTAATGATCATGTTCATTTGATTGACTTGGTTAGTCAATGTGGAAATCTGAGCTGACAATGCTGAAACCACATCTAGTTCAAGAACCCCTGGTGATTTCTGAACCATATTTCTACCCATCTCACCTTGCCAGTCTGGATTGCTTTTGGAGAATTTATTCAGTAATGCAAATATTTCATCATAATTCTTCTCCAACACCTGACCTCCAGCTGCTGCATCTGCCACAATTTTTGTCTGCGGATGGAGTCCTTCAATGAAAGTGTGAACTAACACCTCGTTTGTCTGATTGTGATGAGGGCAGTCTCTGAGTAGCCCCTTGAACCTTTTCCATGCTGAATATAAAGATTCACCAGTTTTTTGTCTAAAGGAGACTATCTCAATTCTGATCTTTGCAGTCTTTCCTGAAGGGAAGAACCTTGCCAGATATTTTCTCGCTAAATCACTCCATGTTGTAATGGAATTTGTTGGTTCTGCCTTTAACCATCGTTTTTCTTCTCCCAACAGAGAGAATGGGAAAAGCGTGAGCCTCACATAATCTGGCGTGACCCCATTATTGATATAAGTATCACTAATCTCCAAGAAGTTGAGAATGTGCTGCTGTGGATCCTCGTGTGGAAGACCCAAAAATTGCCCGTTTGCATGAAGTAGTTGGATCATGCTATGTTTTAGCTCAAAGTGCCCAGTGATTCTGGGCTTCACGATGCTGGAGGTGACATTAGCAGTACTGGGCATTGCCACCTCCTGAACAACCATGTTCACCAGAAATCGGATGAGGTCCTGAATATTAGATGTATCTCTTGCTTCTCGCAATCTCCTGTGAAATAATCTCTCAGGTTCTGGGTCAAAGCCGTCAAGTATATCCTGGCTTCTCACCCTACGCATTCACTCGAAGTTCCTGAGATTATAGCAACAATCACGTGACGTTAGACTGAATGAAATAAACAATTAAAGCAAGTTACTAAAAAGTAGTCTATATTCAAGTCCCCGACAACAGCGCCAAAACCTTGTTGGTCCTAGACGCACACACAAGTATACGTGGTCGTAGCAAATAATATTATGTTAAATCAAATGT
Organism: Nicotiana knightiana; assembly: GCA_005239525.1. Lineage (NCBI taxonomy): Eukaryota > Viridiplantae > Streptophyta > Magnoliopsida > Solanales > Solanaceae > Nicotiana > Nicotiana knightiana. The sequence continues at coordinate 13,772 of ML425977.1, forward strand.
TGAACCCCCAGGGACTTGTGTAAACTACTTATCGAATCCCTCTAATTGTTATTAAATCAAGCCAAAACAAAATCCAAGAGTATATTAATTTATACTATAATTCTATGAACTAGCTAATTATAAATTGACAAAATTATGATTGTTTGTATTCAGTAGAGACAAATATTCCAGTGTTGTGATCAATTCACCATTCATATTGTATTCTAATTAATTCTCCCTTTCATATAATTCACTAATGGTTGCTAATTAATCGATAATTGCTCTCGTAGCCTTCTCCCGAAGTACTACTCGCCTATTCTCAATAGATTAACACCTAAATTCCTATGAAATTAATCTATTAGAATGCACTAAGATTATGATGTTTAATTAAGCACGGTGGTTAGGTATATTCCTATCCTAACCACAAATCCGCTCCCCTAAAGGGTTAAGATCGCTCTCTCTTCAATTCTTCTCTAATCTATATACGGCCTTCCCAAGTATAACATAGATAGTATATAGAACCTAACTACTGGCCAGACAATTAAGCAATTAAACGCAGAATTGAAGAAACAACCATATATTGAATGAATTATAATCAAGGTTAAATTAATGTCGAATAACAATATTCATGGCTAACCACAACCCCCGAACAATGGGTGTTTAGCCACTCATACTAGAATTAAACAATTGCATAAGTTTTGGATAAATGAAAAATACTAGAATTAGATGAAGAAAACTGATAATCCTTTGTTTCTCAATGATCTTGTGTGTGTTTTCTCTCCAAGAATGGCATCCTCCTCTCCAAGTTGTGTTTTTGGGTCTATTTATATGTTTGGGACAAACCTTAAACGATTAGGAGACTTCTATTCCAACCGGAAAACACTTAAAACCTTTAAAACTCGGAGTTGACCGGACCAGGCACCCAGGCGTTAAGCCCCAAACGCCCCCTTAACGCCTGGGAAGGCCTGGCGTTAGGGGCCAAACGCACCCTTAACGCCAGGGTCTGCCTGGCTTTAGGGGCCAAATGCCCGGGTATGGCCCGGGTCACTCCTTTTCGACTCTTGAGCGTATTTTTGACGTTTATGCACTCATTTAGCTAGGCTTCCATCTCCAATTCACCTACACATGATATAGACTCCATTATGCACATATAACGTGTATTTTTATCACAGAAGCACATAAAATGTAAGGTATATAATGCTTAAAACTATGGATTCTAGCCACGCATCACGTATTGATGCGCATGCAGCAACATAAGGTAGGATTTATGCGTGTGTTACTAGTAAGGGAATTATTTGAAGCCACGTGGAAAGATAAGAGGGCTAAAACACGTGAAGCTATTTTGGAAAAAATACTTTTCAAATAAATACAAGGCTCACGCGATATTATATTGAAGATTGTGATTGTGACTAGTGAAATATAAATATGAGATATGGTACTCCGGTATGATTCTTATTGTACATTCTATGTTGTAAAGGCATATGGATTCGAACAGTTATTGTTTTCTTTCCTTATTTCATTCCAATCGTATTTGACTGTAATGTTACTTATTATTTTTATCATATGTGCATTCTTTGTTGTCATTTGATAGCTTTATTTTTGTTGTTAGCCTTCAATTAATAATTTCTTTATTATTATTTATTGCCTTTATGTCCCTGTTGTTCCAATACATTAATATTCTACACAGGTTTCTATTTTTGTAGGTATCTTGACCTGGCTTCGTTACTACTCTAATAAGCTTAGTCTTGGTACTTATTGGGTACTGTTGTGATATACTGATGCTACGCTTCCGTACATTTTTGTGCAGGTCATGGTCTTTTACCCATGTCGGACGCTAGTGAGTTGACTCAGATTTTGCGGAGACTTCCAGGTACACCTGCTTGATGCCCACGGGTCTCAGAGTCACCTCTTGATATTGTCTTTACTATTGTTTATCTTCATATCAAAACAATATTGTATTTAGAGATTCCTAGTGTACTGCATTAGAGCTTATGACTATGTACCGCCAGTTTTTGGATTGTATGATTTTTGTTCTACTTTGGTTTAATTATGGAATTTATCAGTTAAGATTACTATATTAGTCGTTATTTCTGCTAAATGTTCAATATCTGTTAGGCTTACCTAATTTTATATACTAGCTGTCACGCAGACTTCGTAACCTAAGATTTTGGGGTCGAGATAAAATAAATATAGAATATTCTATAACTTGACTTAACTAGTGTGCACATATCAGCATTTGTTAATTCCTGCCGATCATCGTCGGTGTCGTACGATATAAGATAACAAAATGGGAATGTAATGATATTTATATGAAGGACAACAACGTTATAGGATGTCCATTTAGATTTTCATATATGAATTGTTAGAGTTTTGTCCTTAATTTCTAATTTTTTAGGGTTCTTTTTTTTGAAAGAAGGGAAAAAGATTCCTAAAAGTATTAAATTTTCTTCTTGTGTCATATCCTTTTCTTGGAGGAAAAGTCTTGGACACCTATAAATTGAAGAGTTTTTCTTCTCACAACAACAATAGCATTTGCAATGCAGTTATTGAAAAGTCTTGTTTATGGAGAAAAAAAATTTTCAATAGTTTTTTATTTTCATCCATATTTTTATATGGAGGTCAACTGACCAATCCCTATTATAGTATTCTATTATATTTCATTTATACTTAATTTATCGTCCATCAAGCTTTGTGTTGTTAGCTTCCGCATGTACCATATTATTTTTTTTTTCTCAACGAGTGGTATCTTAGGCAATAGTTCAAGGTGAGATCGAAACAGATCCATGCGGGTTCAAATCAAGACGAAACCATTTTGACGATAATGAAGATTTATCCAAAACGTTTGAACGTGAAACTAAATGTGGAGATAAATTACTATCACAAATATTCGAAACCTTGTTGCTGCATCTTTATAGAAATCAAAATTATTTTTTAACCCATGTTTGGGCCATTCTACCCGATGCCAATTTTAAACCATGCTTACTTGTTACACATGAGCTCCAATACCAGTTTTAACTCATGCTTATTTTTAATACATGAGCTTTTTTTAACAATGTCAGTTTTAACTCATACTTATTGTTAATGCATGGGTTTCTTTTAACTGATTCGTGGAGTTGTTTCAATCAATACCAAAATTATTCAACCTAACCTACTTTTAAACATGGTAAGTAACATTGAGATAAACGTTTGAACCTGAATCAATTTTTGTCAAAAATATTCAGGTCCAGGGGAGAATTATTAGGTTTTTCCCTGAATGTATAATTTATTAGGACTCTCATTCTTGAAAAAAGGACAAAAGACTCCTAAAAGAATTAAATCTCCTTCATATGCATTATCCTTTTATTGGAGTAAAATTCTTGGACATCTATAAAATAACTTCTTCTCACAATAATAATAATAGCATTTACAATATAGCCATTAAAGAGTGTTGTTTAGGGAAATTCTTTCTCTCAATAGTTTTTTTTTATTTTTATACTAATTTTTATACGTAGGTTAATTGACCAATTCCCTTTATGGTATCCTATCTTGGTATAATTCTTTTATACTTTTTTATCGTCTCTTTGCATTGTTAGGAACCGCATGGTCTTCATTTGATCAAATTCGACTCGTGGAGGCTACCTATTAGTCGTTTTGCACATAATAATGTGGTTCTACACGTCTGGATTTCTCTAGAATTTCGGGATCAAAGTTTACAAGAATTATAGACAGTTCTCATTACCCAAAAAAAAAAAAAAACAGAATTATAGACAGTTCTTACTTTGGTGTTGATGAATCAATTGTTTACATTCTCTTTAATTATGGGTATTCAGTTTTCCTTTTTATATGCTATTGATATCCCTTGTTTCATACTTATTGCTACACGGTTCTGTCGTCAAGATCCTTAAATTCAAGCTGCTCATGCATGGACGGCATTCAACTCATCAAGTCATTGTTTAACTATTCGACTAGTCGTTTTGAGCATTTGTACTTTACTCGATAGTTTGGGTGTATGAGTAACTCCGTATAATGTATTATGGTTTGTGTGCAAAGTTTGAGTTCATTCTGAGTTAATTTGATATGTTTCGGCGCGAGTTTGTAGAAGTAGAAAGTTCATTAAGTTTGATTTGAGGTGCGTTTCGTAATTTCGACGTTGTTATGCGTGATTTGAGGCCTGAAGTAAGCATGTGTTATGTTATGGGACTTTTTGGTATGTTTGTATGGGGTCGCGAAGGGCTCGGATGAGTTTCAGATATGTTTGAGTTGTGTTGCGCTCGTTTTTCTTATGTTTCGACGTTGTTTCTTCAAGCATAAATGATAACATATTGAACAAATGAGCTCTGATTTTTGTTTTGATTGAAGCATTAGATCTCTATCGTAATTACACACCCGTAGCAAAAAGAATCATCTAATTTGGACATTGTATGAGGATTTTATGTTTACTAAGAATTGGGTTGTCAGGTTTTTTAAATTAATTACGAAATTGTCACTGACTTCGTATTTAAAAATCTACACATCCAAATATTGAAACCAACATATCTCCTTCATTGTAAGGTCAAATGGATTGATTCGAAAGCCTATCTTGACTGAAATCTTATAGGAATCTATTGGAGGCATCAAAATCATGTTTTGGGATTATTTGGCATGCAAAACGAGGCAAAACAACTGGACAAAAATACTTAATATCGAAGGTTTGTTAATTTGGTCATATTTTGAGTTGGGGAGCTCAAACTTCGACAATTGTTTTAGGCGGTTTTCACCATATGGATTAGGTTAAGTGTTCTATACTCGATTTTGGTTATATTTCATGAATCAATCTTCGTTTTTGATTTTTTTTTTTAAGCAATCCACTAGGCAGTGCCTAGGGCTAGTATTTATTTATATATACAAAAATAAAACAAGGTAGCATGTCGTCTTGCACTGTGCAAAACCATAACTTATGCCTACTACATAGATCCTATTATCAACTTTGGGCTCGAGCTTCCCAAACTTGATATTACAACTTGAAATACTACTACTATGAACTAGCATCTAAAATTTGTATAAAAACTAGATAAGATAATCTGTAAACCTTGTTGGCATGATAATAACTCAAAGTATGCTGCTCGATCCATGTGTTAAGATCCAGTGTATAAGTCATATTGATCCAGTATGTACTTCGATCCCATTTGTGGCAATCAACTGCTTGCTTCTCTTTTGCACTGTCCGACCTCGTTGCTTGCATGAAATCTTCCTCTCACCTGTTCTGTTAAACTGTATAAACCAGTTCATAGAGGTTGTGCTACATAGTCTTGTTGCATTATAAAAACCTCCCAGATTAGCTCACATAATTCCAGTATTTGATGCCAACTTAATAGTCGACTGCTCGTGTACTGAACACTGCTCGCATGTGTTGTTTTTATTTTTTATTTTTTAGTCCAGTTCCATAGGAGTTCCCAGCTCTGGTCCTTGGCCTTTCTCAATCAACTTCATAGTTGTCAAAAGATATGCAGTACTGCTTGGTGTTGGCTCTCTCTGTAACCAACACTGACCATTTTGTGAAGAATTGTCCATGTGTTTGCTTATAACCTCAGTGACCCTGCATTATCCTATATGATCTTCAAATCATGCTTGTGCCTACTCTAGCTTTCCTCACATTGGAATGAGTACTAAGTACTAATACCACCAATTGTGAGTATGGCTTAGAGTAGGACATGTTTACAGTAATGTCTCCTGCAAAAAAGAAACTTATGTTAGATAAAAAATTGTCATCTTGTACTCCTCCCAACGGATTTGTACAACAGGACCAAAGGTATCTCCCAGTTCCTGAACCATATATGCATACTGTTGTCATCAAGGATCTGAGCATTTTGAGGCTCCAGTTCTTGTCCTGTGTAGCAGCCACTGTCAATTTCTCTTTTTTCCAGGGTGTCTCCATCTTCTTTCTTTTCTTTTGTATTATGCTAATGTTTTGTTTTAATTCTGTTGTATATCCTGGTTTCAAATCTCCTAAGTGTTCTATGTATTTTGCCAGGACTGTACAATTCCATCTCCTCCTTCTCTGCCCAATTTTCTTTCTGGGCTCTTTATTTCTGTAGCCACATCTTACCATGTTATGCATTGCTACTGAGATATTGTCCATGTCTAAGGTTTCTCCTATGGAATGAATGCCAAGCATTAATACCACCATAAGGAGATCCCTTTCGAAATAGAGCAATACTTCAGTTTTTGTTCCTGCAAAAAAGGAAAACAGATTAGAAATAAACTTGATCCCCATGCTCTCCTTCCTACAGTTTAGGACCTGAAGCTTCAGGCCATTGAAACCATCCACTCNTCTTTTTTCCGGGGTGTCTCCATGTTCTTTCTTTTCTTTTGTATTATGCTAATGTTTTGTTTTAATTCTGTTGTATATCCTGGTTTAAAATCTCCTAAGTGTTCTATGTATTTTGCCAGGACTGTACAATTCCATCTCCTCCTTCTCTGCCCAATTTTCTCTGGGCTCTTTATACATCTTACCATGTTATGCATTGCTACTGAGGTATTGTCCATATCTAAGGTTTCTCCTATGGAATGAATGCCAAGCATTAATACCACCATAAGGAGATCCCTTTCGAAATAGAGCAATACTTCAGTTTTTGTTCCTGCAAAAAAGGAAAACAGATTAGAAATAAACTTGATCCCCATGCTCTCCTTCCTACAGTTTAGGACCTGAAGCTTCAGGCCATTGAAACCATCCACTCCCTGATCAGATGTTGCTTTATCTCCTCCTAACTCCTTACAGTTCTTACTCTTATGTGTGGGCATTGCAACTTGTCCTCATTCACTATCCTCCTTCCTTGAGGTTCTAGATCCCCAAATTCAAAGCATTCTATGTCCCCACAATCAAGCGCATGGTTAGCTAAGTAGTCTGCCAATTTATTGCCTTCTCTAAATATGTGTGAAACGTGAATTTCTACATCATTCACCAAAATGCCAATCTCTTCAGCAAAATCAGTAATAGACCAGGGTGGCTTCCATTTTCCTTCGACTATGTTCTTCATAAGGAGTGAATCTGTTTCAAGCCATATATGTGTATGGTTGAGTGCTTTACATAATCTCAATGCCTCCAAAATAGCTATTTGCCTCTGCTTCATTATTAGAACCTTCTGAAATCTCCCTTCCAGCAGCATACGATATATCACCCTTCTCATTCCTCACACAGAATCCAATCGAGCTCCTTCCTGGATTACCTCTAG
>ML425980.1:0-14969 GCA_005239525.1 Nicotiana knightiana
AAATAATAATATAATTATTAAATTTATATATCTGGGTTCCAGATTAGCGACCAATGTTGGTCTCTATTTTCTTCCCCTTTTAAAGGCGACCAACTTTGGTCGCTAGTTTTAAATTATATTTATTTATATTTTATAATTTTATTTAAATAATAATATAATTATTAAATTTATATATCTGGGTTCCAGATTAGCGACCAAAGTTGGTCTCTATTTTCTTCCCCTTTTAAAGGCGACCAACTTTGGTCGCTAATTTTAAATTATATTTATTTATATTTTATAATTTTATTTAAATAATAATATAATTATTAAATTTATATATCTGGGTTCCAGATTAGCGACTAAAGTTGGTCTCTACTTTCTTCCCCTTTCAAGAGCAACCAACTTTGGTCACTAATTTTAAATTTTATTATTAATATTTTATAATTTTTTTTAAAATAATAATATAATTATTAAAATTTTATAACTGGGTCCACTTTGGTCGCTAAATTCAACATTTCTTTGACCAAGAAGGTCTGACCAGTCCGGTCAATATTTTGACCAAATTAGCGACCAACCTTGGTCGCTAATATATTTACAATTATTTTTTAATAATTTTCTTTAATTTAGCGACCAACTGTGGTTGCTTTTCCCGACAGACCAGATTTGGTCGCAAAAATTTGATCGCTTTTTACCGAATTTTTAGTAGTGATACTGAACTATTCAGCAACAAGGGTCAAGGAGAATTGATGTGAAAGTACTTACTACTTAGTATTCTTTCAGATAACCCAATCACGGTTACGCACCTTCCAACTGCATGAAGTAGGCCTCGAGCAACTCCGGATCCTCCACATCATTGTTATTAAAATGGTTGCTCACCAAACTTCCACTTCTGCGTCTGGCATAATGGAGCCTACGAAAATTTGGTGCAACAGAATGAAACTATTTGGAACAATAGTTCCCAAAAGAGCCTCAGTTTTAATTTACTGATTCTGAATCCATTTCCTAGTCAAGTACAACTGTGCCATGTCTTCATTGTCATCTAAAATGCTCAATTTCATCTCTAACCTATCATAAAAAATATTTACAACTGTAAGCATAACACAAATAATCAGAGCACGGATAAGTATCATGGAAGAGACACTACAAACCTCAATTTAGCCCATTTGAATATTAAACCCTCCAATTTATGAATCAAAAGCAAGAGAATTAAAGTAGCAAAAGGCTCACTATATGCCTCCTTATATCTATACAAAACAGGAAGAAAAATGCAAAGATCATATGCACGCCTAAGTGATCAAGGGCGGAAATCCTCCACACTACCAAGGGAAAGGAAAACGCCCTAGATTAGTTGTTTTGTAATAGCTACCATACAATTTCAATAGCCAACATATTCCAGAGTGTGCGTTCAAAACTTGGTCCAGCATAAGGCAAACAAAATGCACTATAAATTAACTAAATACTTAAGAAGAGGCATCAGGAAGATCAATGTAACGTGAGCCACAAGGGCTATTTAAATTGAGTACGGTTTGCCATTGAAGGTATACAAATTGATACCAATAGTTGTTCACCCATATGTTAATTATGGTAAATTAAAAAGGAAACAAAGTCTCGGTGGTTTTATTTATACTACAGAGCACTAAAAGTTAAAGCACAATATAAGGAAAACGTTTGCACATAATTTATGTCGGAAGTACCTATAGCACAACAGGTTCTTAGAATATAATGACAAACAAGGTTGTATTGAAACCTTCAAACAAAGAGAATCTTGTTTCACTCGCTAAAATGGTAAGATCTACCAAAACTCTGAATTTTTCAATCCAAAATCAGATGTCTTACTGTTACGGGGTTATGAAGGTCAATTGAACATGCCAATAAAATTACTCACGCATTACTAACCTAAAAAGAGTACGGTCTTTCACACAAACATTTCTTAGAAACCTGCGACATGCTACCATCACATCTTCTTCTTAGCTATGTTGCTCGGACTCTGCATAAATGTTATTAGGTGCATGCTAGATTCTCCAAAAGTAATATATCTTTGAAGGATTCGGCACAAGTGCGACATCATTTTTGAAGCCTAAAATAGGAAGTTATAGAAATTCATTCATCAACATCCAACTTATCATCTACATAGTTACTGTAACTTTCACTGCTACTAAGTTAAGTCGATTGTGTAAATTGAACATGAGGATGGGTAATAGTGAACAAAGTGAAGAAGGTCACTTCCTTGGAAATTTGGCTAACACTAAGTTTTTTGAGGAAGTCGCAGATAATATGAAAGTTCGAGAATAAATATATAGAGAGTGAAAGTTTCTTCTTTGCAAGAGCTTGTACTTGGAAATTATTCGACAGCACTTGGAGACTGTTTATAACTCCAAGATAAAAAAAAAATATGGACGAAATGCCTACATATAATCTTACTCATCTTTAATAAAGAAGAAATTTTCATAATATTACATTATGAAGGGTTAGTTTCCTTAATATTCACATGTTAAACAGATCAGGAATAAATCAAAAATGAATTTGAGTAATCATAGAACTACAAAATGAATACAAAACTGTGATGCCTCAGTCTGCACTTTCTTATACGAAGGACATAAGTATGTTTTTTTAATCATTTGACAATTTTGATGCTTTTATCTATTAACATGTTCAGTTGGAAAAAGAAGAGACCTTCATCTCCAATTACAATATTAGCATTTCCATACTCCAGGATGATCATAAATCCACCTTTTTAACTTTAAATATCACTCTAATCCTAATGATAGTTGCTAAGAAATTGCCTAAAGAAGAAATAATTAAAATTCAAAGTCAATTTTTATAAGTGAGCATCACTTAAACATGCCATAAAGAAGAGTGTTCCTATCACATAGGCAATTGAGTCAAGAGTGAGTTGGGGCCATGTTTGATGAGATAAAAATCGCACCATGTTCCGACAAGCTAAACTAAAAGTTCCAAAGTACCAAATTGAGTCCACAAGACCAGTACAAGAATATGATTGATATGTCCTTCCTAAGTCAATTTCTTTGGAACAAAAGCATAAAACATATCATAAAGCAAAACAAATTGGGAAAACTATACAGGGAAAAAAAGAGAGGAGAATAAAGCTCACCCCATAATAGTAGCAGCGTCGAACTAAAATCAAATATGGAGAGTTCGAGTTAAATGTCAAATAAGTGATTAGGAGGAGTACCATAAATCGTGTCAAGTCACCAGCCTTCCAAGTTCTACACCGCTACCACAAATATTACACCAGTCCATTTTCATTTTCAATTGTCATATGTAGTTGTCAGAAGGAAGAATCATCCACTTCATCCAATATTTGGGTGAGTCGTTCTTCCTATTTACATTTACTGTCATTTTTCTTCTTGATTGCTCATTATTTTCCCTACATTCATTCTCAAAATTTTCATTTAATAATCTGATAATTGATTCTAACCACTAATGGATGCCACTGTTTGAACACGTGACTAGATCTAAGATCTATTGTGCTTGACTAGTATTTGACTTTCACCTTGTTTATCATTTAATTAGTTTAGCCAAAAGCGTCATAATTTTTGGTCAAACATTTTGGCGCCGTTTGCAAGGAATCTTCTAGTCAAAGTCATAGTTTTTCTAGATCTATAAAAATATAGAACTTTCCGTTTCCTACTTACACGACCTAACATGGTATGAAATGAAGAAGAAAGATTTAAGGCAGTGGCAGGCCTCACTGCTAACTTCCTAAACACTGTCAACCAGGTTAATGGATAAGATGAGGAGAACGTGACGCCAAGCGCTTCACCTAGGCGAAGTGGTTCACCCCTCCCTCACGGCAGAGTTACCGCCTCTCATGGAAAAGGAGCCTCTACATCCACGACGATAGAAGCACCACCAGCAGCGAAAAAACTACTAGAGGCATGGCTAACTAGTACACTGAATATTCTACTCAACAAACCCGCTCAAAGGGAAAGTATAGATGATGCATGAGTTGACGTCACAATGGAAACCAGTGAGCAGCACGCTCCTCGTCCAACAAGTATCACTCACACTGTTAATGATGCAGGTAATGACGCCCTCACTGCCATTCTAAAGAAATGGAGGAGATGGAGAATGAGAATAAAGCACTCTGCGACCAAATGAGGGAGCACCAAGAAAGGGTAGATAAGATACCAGGTGCCCCAAAACTTCTACCAAAATGGGATGTTGGCCGGTTCATGGAACAACCGTATAGCGATGCGGCAGCACCACATGATATACCCAAAATATTCAAGATGCTGCCATACTTAAAAATATATAATGGCACAATGGACCCTGAAGATCACATCGTCCAATACGTCACCGCAGTGAAAGGCAATGACCTCGCTAAAGAACAAGTGCTGTCGGTACTGATGAAGAAGTTCGGTGAAACCCTAACTGAGGGAGCCCTGACATGGTACTCACAACTACCAGCGCGCTCCATAGAAAAATTTGAGGAGATGGCCGAAAATTTCGTCACCGCCCATGCCGGGGCCAAGAAAGGAGAAGCTAGGGTGAACACCATATTCTCCATTAAACAGTCACTCGGATCAGGGCTCAGGGACTTCCTCACCCGGTTCAATAGGGTAAGAATGACCCTTCAAAACATATCAGAAGGAATGACAGTAGCAACTTTTCAAAACCGGCTGAACATGAGTGACTTGAGAGCGACCAAGAAACTGTTGAACAGACTCATGAAGTATCCCTCCACCACCTAGGAAGAAATACACAATGCTTATTATGTCGAGGTGAGATCAGACGAAATGGTCAAAAGCTGAAATGGCCACAAAAGATGAAGCCCGACTCGAACACCAGAAAATTAAACGCCCACTGTGAATTCCATCAGAAACGGGCCACAAGACCGAGGACTGCATCGCCCTGAGACAGGAGGTAGTGAACATGCTCCACCAAGGGCATTTAAGAGAGCTGATGAGCGACCGAGGAAGAGCGAACTTCGCTCGTGGGCGAGAACAACATCAAGGCCTCCTGAAATCACCCTCCCCAGCCCGTACCATCCAGATGATTATCAGCGGAGCCGAGGACACAACAATCAATCACGTGAAATTTGCAACCACCCACAAATTGAAGTGGTCGATCACCCATGAACGGTATGACGACCTCGAAGAAAGTATCATCTTCGATAAGTTGGATACCCACAATTTGACTTTTCCTTACTATGATGCTCTTGTTATTACTTTACGATTTTCAGATACCGATGTAAAATAGATTATGGTAGATGACGGAAGCGGCGTGTGTATTATACACCCTAGAGTTCTCGCACAAATGAGAATCGAAGATAAGATAATACCACACTGCATTACACTAACAGATTTTAACAATGCAGTTGAGCGGACCTCTGCAGAAATCACACTGCCCGTTCTGGCCGGTGGTATCATGTTGATACCCAATTTTTCCTAAAAAATATTTCAAAATGCATATATATCTTCAAAATCATGCATTAACATCAACTGGTATTTTCTCACAATTTTCTACATATTTTATTAATTTGCCCAATATTTTATTCTAATATATAATTACAAAATTACATCACAAATGATTTCAAGATATTTTCTTGATTTAATATTACTATTGATAATCTTATTAAGTCCAAATTATTCTATAAATAACCAAATTGGCACCTTTTGACTATAATTGCAATAACGTTGCAATTATAGCCCATGCATATAATTTTGTACTATTTTTTACCAGAAATTAGTCTTTTGCATCTTGAAATACCAAATAATCAATTTTTGAAATATTTCTATGCATTAAATTCGTTTTATAATTAGTAATTACTTTATCAAATTATTCTAATTAAATTATTTTGGTATTTAACAAATAGCCCCATTTTATTTCAATTATCGTCTATATAACCAGCCCAAATACCTTATAAACTAGCCCAAGACCCCCAGGCCCAAACATTAACCTGCCCGACCCAATACCCCATCCAATCCTGATCGTTGATCATTTTGATCAACGGTCAAGATCCCCCTTACCTTAATTAAACCCAAATGACCCCTTCCCCAAACCCCTCATTCTCTCACCCTCTCCGCCGTCTCACTTCACTCTCCTCTCCAAATCCTCTCTGCCCTAACCCTAATCTCACCTCGCCGTCACTCTCCATTGTCAACCATGGTGGTTCCTCACCAACCTCAGGCCTCTCAAGGCTCTCTTATGCTGGTATTACTTGACTCTAAAGTTCTCAAGGGACCAGGGTGAGTCCACTTACGACTTTGGCTTTTGCTTGCCTGTTTCGGGCCGTTCTAGTTCGATCTCTAGTAAGATGTTCTTACTTTTGCCTAAACCTATGGATTTCTAAGCTTCGTCTTCGTCTCTATATTATTTTCTCAAAACCCTAATTTCTATCTTCGATCTTCTCAGATCTGTACAGATCTGAGATGAATCAAACCTATCTCACATGTTTCCTTGAAAGTTTTCTGGGTTTTCAAGTGATTTTGCGTTTTCCTAAAACTAGGGTTTACTGAAAATCATCTTCTCCAAAAGTTTTCTGATTTTGAATGTTTAATCTTCTGTTCTTATGTGCTTTTGACCGATTTATGTTGAGTTTGCCTAAACCCTAGTCAATTTATGCTAAAACCCCAATTTTCTTATATTTTTCTTCGATTCTGGTTTTTTCGTGTGACTTGTGGCATTGTTTCATTTTGTGCTTCGAATTTCAAGATTTCTTTTTAGTCTAATTTACCGTCTTATGATTTTACCCTAGTTGATTCTATTAGGGTTTCTTAGTCGATTTTCGGACTAACTTCTATGTGTTTTTGAAGTTTTACTTAGCTCATTCTCTATTTGTGGAAGTTGATATCTTTCTCCCTGGAAATAAGTATTACTTTAAAATTTTGATTGACTGATTCACTTTGTTAAAATTTCATGTGCATAATTCTTGATTATTTCCTTGTTTATTCCCTTAATTAGTCATTCTTGCCTTATTTAATTGCCTGTAATCTATTGATTCCTTTACATGATTATCTTGCCTTAATTAGACCCCTGATTATTCTGAACTCCGTTATTTTGTTTGATTTGAACTTCTTGCCTTAATAAAATCCCTGATTATTATCGTTTGGTCAATTGCCCTTAATTAAAGGAGTCTATTCTGAAATCCTTATGTGATTGGATTATGTGATTTCCTTAATTGATGGCTTCTGATTTCTTTTACCTTATTTTCTCTACTCTTGAACTACTACATAAACTCCCCTGCTCCACTTCTTAGAAAAAACACTAGTTCACAAACACACACTCGCACTCAAACTCTTTTTTCTTTTTCTGCTACTTGTGTTCACTTTTGATCTAGCCGGCTGCAAGCCAAGGCTAGATATTCGAACTACACTTGCTTTATATTCTGCACTCTTTTCTTCAACTGGTATGTCTCTAGTTAAATTTTGAAACCTAACTCTATGTGTTTCATTCCTGCACTAGTTCATTAGTTATGAATTCAATCCCTGTTCCTGTTTACTGCTTTGCTTAGAATGTCTAAATCCTGTTTTGTTCAGTGTGTAATTAGCATGTCCAAACTGTAAATCCCTATGTGATGCTTATCTTGCATNAGGTGATTAGTGAAAAAAGAGGGTAGCGTATGGTCCTGTGGGTAAAAGCTGGGTAGAAACCATGTTCCTAGGCTTTATATTCTGCAATCTGCATTAGAAGCCATGTCTTAGGACTGATGTGTTCATTTGATCCAAATCATGCTAAACATGCATTAGATATCCTGTTCTTGAGGCTTAACGTATTATTGTTTCAGCATATTACTAATCCATGCTTTAAGTTTGCATAAGTGCTTTCACTTAGAAATCCCGCTGTTAGGCTAATAACACTGTCTTAATGAAGCTATCATTCCTGTATGCATTTAGATATCATGTTCTAAGAATTCTACTTGCATTCGTTTGATTACGCCTAGTTCCATTAAAATAAGTCACCGATCTTAAAATGCATAAAATCGGTCTCACATATAGGGGCATGTTTTCTGAGCATAAGCCGGTGCAAATTCCCTTTTAAAAGTCTGTGTCACTTAGAACAACATGTTTTTAGGTTAAACGATTTCTAAACTGATAAACATCTCTTATAATTGTGATTGCACAGTCCCACGCCTAGGCAAGCCTTAGGTAATTAATCTTTATAAACTGGAAATTGTGTGTTGATTGTGTTTACTGCTTAAAGTTCTACAGGTCTTAAAATCAGTAGAAAAACTGATTAGGACCCTGCCACTGCATTATGACATAGTGTTGCATGTTCTGTATATTAATGTTCACTTAGATACCCTATCTTAGGATCCTTTCTCTAATAAAAAGCTCCCTTTGTCTGTTGTTTGAGACGTGCTGTTTATTTGCATTATGTGTGGAGGTGAATCTGAGCCTCTTAACTATTTTTGTCACTTATGTGCTAGTCCTACTTTTTCTTTCTTGTCGACTAGTTTTTCCCTTTTTAAAACCATAGGGGTTTATCTAGAACTGCTAGTATACTAGAGGTCCTAAACTTCTCAGGGACCCCAAAGAAGGGACGGGTAACAACACGCGTAGAGCTCGTTAAACAAAACTCGCTTAATAACCACTAAAGGGTGGGACAATGGGTATAAAAGGATATGATGACCTGTGTGCTAATGCAAAGTGTAGCCCCTCATTGAGGAGTGATTACCGGGCATTGCACAGATATGATCCTATAGGATAAACAACTTAGGACCTCCCTTATCCTTTACATATGTGTGCTTGGACTGCTAATTTGTTAAGACCTTTATTTGTTTACATATGTGTTCTTGGACTGCTAATCTGCTAAGACCTTTATTTGTTTACATATGTGTGCTTAGACTATTTATTTTCTACTTGAATGAATTCACAAAGTATGTTTGGCCGGGAGCCACAATTGTGGACTTTGAGGGTGCCTGACACCTTCCCCTTGAAGTAATGTCCATCCCTTACCCAATCACTAGTTATTAATGACCCTTAATAGGTGCCCTAACGCACCTTAATTCGTTAGGTGGAGACTCTTCGAACTCATTATACCCCTTTTCCCAAAAGGAAATGAGTTGTCCCAATAATGTCAAAAACCCTGACCAATCCGAAAGGAGAGGAAAAAGGAGGGCACGACAGCATGGCGACTCTGCTGGGGATTTTGGGCTTTTATAATTAGAAACCGTTTTGTGAATTCGTCTAAGTATGCCTTGTTTTGTTAAATACCTGCACCCTTTCCCTTTCCCCTTTATGTGCAATTAATTATTTACTCTCCCAAGTATTTATTTTTTTCAAAAAATGAAACTGACATGTTTCTTTTTGTTTTCCTTTGCAACTGCTTTTCAACTATAACTGTTGTATTTATCACTTTCATAATGTGCAAATACGTGACAACATGTTTATTGCTCATTGCTGCATAATCATGCTCAACATCATATTCCACTCGTGCCTATACAAATCCTATAGCAACGCTTGATGAGTGGTTGCGCTCTTCCATTTTATATCACCCCCTAAATTTGGAAAGGCATATTTGCGGTAAAACTTGTCGATCAACGGTGCAGTCGACGGTTCCGCTCCTTTCCCCCTCAAGTTGTCCGCTTGAGGGTACCAGTATAGACTCCCATAATAACCTTACTCTGATTATAACTATACATGCATCATGGTCAAACCTAGACGAGTTAATATGTTGTCCACGTAATAACCTTTAGGAAAAGCCTTGTCCAAAAGTCTACTGGGGTTTCCATAATCCCAACGGACGCAACCACGATCTGTGCATTAATTTGGAGAAATAAGTGCCAATATGCTAATCACTGATGTATAAGTAGTTGAATATGGAGGGGGAAATGGTCTAACCTTATTTGTTTTCCAGAAAATGAGGCACGAAGTCTCCAGGTTCGGCATGTTCCAAAGAATACCTCCATTGTTACTGGATTGGTGGGAGGACCTTTCGCCAAGTGACAAAGACCATGTGAAGAGGGTCCTCGGGAACTTACCCTCTTTACTGGATATCCAACCAAACAATATATTGATTGAGGTGGTCACTATGTTCTGGGACAGATAAAGGTCCGTGTTCCATTTTGGCAACATAGAAATGAGCCCTCTCTTGGAGGAGACAGGGGGCTTCGCTGGATTACCTTGGGACAGTCCGGGTTTATTGGTGCCGAAAAATCATGCCGCTAGGGGGTTCCTGAAAATGATGTGTTTGAAAAAGAGAGATGATTTAGAGTGCCTGAAGGAGTCCTACGTAACCTTTGACTACCTCTATGAACGATACGACCATAGAAAATCCTATCGTACCTTCCATGATGAATTGTCTATTACTTCCTTGGGTCATATTCACCGTAGGGTTTTTGTGTTTGTTGTTTGCTTCCTGGGTATGATAGTATTTCCAAGGAAAGGAGATAAGATTCACACTAGACTGGCTATGGTAGCAAAAACCTTGATGGAAGGGATCAGGGAGCAAACATATACCATTATCCCTATGATCATAACAGACATATACCTAGCCCTGGACCGCTGCCAGAAGGGGTTCAAACACTTTGAGGGTTGTAATCTGCTACTACAGGTTTGGTTATTGGAGCATCTCCAAAGGGGTCAATATCGTCAAGAGTTTCCACGAAGGGCGTGGAATGATCATATAGCCTTCCACCACCCTAAGAGAATGACTTACATCCCAGACAAGTTTGCTCAACCGGAAAATGCTACAAAATGGGCGTAGTTTTTTGACAATTTGACCAAGGACCAGGTTCAATGGATGTTCAAATGATTCCCTACCAGTGAGTTCATCATTAGATCGAGGGACGCTCCACACCTGGTGTTGATCGGGTTAAGGGGAATATACCCTTATGTTCCCATCAGGGTTATGAGACAGGCAGGCAGGAAGCAAGTCATACCGCGAGTTTATAAAATGAGTCATTACAGGGCATATTTTCGGGACGAAGACATCACGTACAAATGTGAAGCTCAACATATGTGGCATATAAAGGTTATTGTAGAAAGGGACACCATCGAGCCGGATAGGTACCACGCAGGGAATGTAGACTTTTACCTATCATGGTTGGAAGACAGCATAACATGGATAGTTGAGCCGAGAATCGGTAGGGGAAACAGGGTCATAGACGAAGTTGGTGAGGCCCAAGTGAAATACAATAAACTGTGCAAAAGGGTTCGTGAGTCCGAGGCCGAGCATCTGGAGAAACACAAGACTGATATGGAACTGATCAATGAATGGAAGGAAAGGGCTATCAAATCTAATGGAAGGTTGGAATATTTGGAGCAGGGTCTGATGGAGCTAGAGGGGAAGACGAGGAAAAGAGTCGCCGACTGCCAGAATGCTGAGGGAAGCGAAGGAGGGCATATAGCGAGAGTATACCTGCTGTTGGGCATGCACAACCTGGGGAACCTGATCGATGGAGCCAAGAAGATCAAGCCTGGGGAAGGTCCTTCTGGGACCAAGTAGATTAGACTTACCTGCTTTTTCAAATGTAATAAGGCCAAGTGCCATTAGTGATTTATCTTATTTAGTGTCGTTTTAGATTTATCTACTTTTACATTAATGAAATGAGGCAATTATTGGCACCTAAGTTCTCCAAATCAATTTGTTGCTAGGCCTACCTCGGGCACAACGAGGCTCCCAAATTAAGACGCGCGTTTACAATTCTGTAATATGTGTTTAAATACTGCAAATACTTTTCTCCTGATCCTCACTAACTTGTTATCTTTTGTTTTTATTTTATTTCTTTGATTATTCCCCTTCCCCAAAGGTTGGTTCGTGCATTCTGGTATCATCAGCATATCATACAAGATACAGGGGCCCTCCACCTCCTCCTCCTCCTAGTCCATCTAAAGGCAAAGGCAAAGGCAAGATGGAATATTTGACTAATATCAGAAAGGAAAACTCAACATCAGTTGAACATATCGAAGCTTCTGACAGTAGGGGTACTCAGGTTCAGAATGATGTTGTGTCACAACTCGAGCAAAGGCTACTGAAACTTCAGGGGGATCTTGAACATGTTCAGAACCTAGAGAACTTGTCCTTCTCACTTAATGTTCTGGATGTCAGCCACCCGAACACTCAAAACCCCGCACCACCTCAGAATACCCTCAACAGACAAAACCCTCCTGAAACTCACCACTATACAACCCCACCGAAAAACCAAACCTTCCCACCACAATACCAACAAAACACTTGCCATACCCCCCGAAACACCCCACCCATCATTCCTGAACCACAAAATTCCACCAACGATCACCTCGATGCTCAAGCACCAGGCCACCAGAACAACCCCATATACGTGGAGACTCTACCTCACTCTACCCAACCCATTTCTTACACACCAGAATCCAGTGAGAAGGACCTGCTTATCATGAACTTGGCCGAAGACTCAAGAAGTTGACTAGCTAAGTTCACGGCATGGAAGGAGGTAAGGGGATCGAAGGATTGAATTATGAAGATCTCTGTATACAGCTTGATGTAGAACTACTGGAGGGTTACAAACCTCCCAGGTTCGAAATGTTCGACGGTACTGGTGATCCCAGGGTCCATTTGAGTACCTATTGTGACAAACTGGTCGGAGTTGGAAGAGACGAAAAGATTTGGATGAAATTGTTCATGAGGAGCCTCACAGGGGATGCCTTGTCTTGGTACATCAGCCAGGACCCCAAGAAGTGGCCTAATTGGGTGAGTATGGCCTCGGATTTCATGGACCAATTCAGGTTCAACACGAAAAATGCGCCAGACATATTTTACATCCAGAATCTCAAGAATAAACCCACTGAAACCTTTTGTGAGTATGCCACTCGTTGGAGGTCAGAAGCGGCCAAGGTTAGGCCAGCATTAGATGAAGAACAGATGAACAAATTCTTCGTCAGGGCACATGACTCGCAATATTATGAAAGACTGATGGTAATTGAAAATCACAAGTTCTCTGACATCATCAAGCTGGGTGAAAGGATTGAAGAAGGCATCAAGAGTGGGATGGTCACAAATTTTGAAGCACTACAAGCTACCAAAAAGCACTGCAGTCCGATGGTATATCCAAGAAGAAAGACGTAGGAGCAGTAATGGTTGCACAGGGACCGATATCCCCACTGACATATTGAACCTCTCCACTTGCATACCAAGCACCTCCACCTACATATCGATCGTCACATCCACCTACATATCAACCCACATCCCCAAGATATTCCCAACCAGCCACTGCCTATCACACATACAACTCCCAACCGTCTCACTTTCAGTCGCCTCCAACTCGCCAAAATTTCCCAAGACCTCGACCCAACTTTGACCGCAGGCGACCTAAACAATATACCGCCATTGCTGAGCCCATTGACCAGCTATATGAAAGGTTGAAAGCTGCTGGTTACGTTACCCCTATCCCTGCTGTAGCCACAGAGAATCCATCCCAATGGGTCAATCCAAACAATACCTGTGCATACCATTCCGGTATAAAAGGACATACCATCGATGAATGCCGCTTGTTGAAGGATAAGATCCAGGATCTGATCAAAAATAAAATCATCCAGGCAAAGGAGGCTGCTCCTAATGTCCGCAATAACCCCCTCCCAGATCACAGGGGTGGAGGTGTCAATGTGATAGAAATAGATGAAGAATGGGACCCAGAAGGGTCAATCGGGTTAACCAAAGAAAGTGATGACCCCAAGAAGCTAGCAATTACACTCAATTCCATCATAGTGCAGACATAGCCACCAGGAGAGGCTAAGGTGACTACATCAATCCCGTTCGAGTTTGAGATATCACCGCCTACAGATACGCCCGCACCATTCGAGGTTGAAATAGCACCACCTGCAGTGACTCCTGTTCCATTCGAAGTAAAGGTAGCCACACCAATTACAATGACAATATCAACTACGCCGCCCTTCAACACTAATATCGTGACCTAGGATTACGTAGCTGAAGCTAGAAGGAAGGGAAAGGTCAAGGTAGAAGAAGCTGGTGCTGCACAGGGGATGACCAGGACTGGAAGGGTCTACACGCCTGAAAACTTGGGAGAATCTAGCAAACAGACCTCTAACAGGCCTCCCGTTATTGAGACAGGACCGGATGACCTCTGGAGGAAGGTGCAAGACAGGGAGTACTCAGTCATAGATTATCTGAACAAGACTCCGGCCCAAATATCTATCTTATCACTGCTGCAGAATTCGGAAGCACATAAGAGTGCTCTGAAGAAAGTGTTGAATGAAGCTTATGTGCCTAACAACATCACAAGCGGAGAGATGGCTAACATGGTGGGGAAGGTATTAGAAACTCACAAGATTACTTTCCACGAGGATGAAATACCACCTGAAGGCTTGAGTCGCAACAGGGCACTGCACATTACCGTGCAATATGAAGATTACTTCATTACCATGGTTCTGATTGATGGAGGGTCTAGCCTTAACATTAGCCCGTTGACAAAACTAAAGAGGCTGGACAAGGGACTGTACGAAATACGAGAAAGATCCATGAATGTAAAGGCTTTCGATGGGTCTCAAAGGTCTACCATTAGAGAAATCAGTATTTGTTTGGAGATTGAATTTCAGGTGTTAGATATATCCGCGTCCTATAATCTGTTACTAGGACAACCGTGGATACATGCCGCTGGGGCTGTGGCCTCAACTTTGCATCAGGCGGTAAAATTCGAGTGCAATCATCAGGAAGTCATTATCCATGAGAATGGGAGCAACCCCATCTACAGTCTCCAGACTATCTCGGTAATTGAATATAGAATAAGGCTTGGTGGAGAAACTTACCGCCACATCGAACGGGTCAACACAATAGACAAGGATAAGTGGTGGAGTAGTAAGATTGAAAGCATAATGAATCGGAGCGGATACGAACTCGGCAAGGGTCTCGATAAGAATCTTCAAGGAATTTCCATGCCAATACGGCTAAAGCACCACGACACTACCTTTGGCCTAGGATACCAGGACACTTGGCAAAGAGTACGATGACTGGACGCCACCATGGTGCGATCCCTACTATCCATTGGAGCAGCCCATACCGCGTCTGGAACAGACTTTCCAGCAAGCCGACGT
>ML425984.1:504-28268 GCA_005239525.1 Nicotiana knightiana
TTTATCGATTAATTAGCAACCATGAGTGAATTATATGAAAGGGAAAGTTAATTAGAATGCAATACGAGTGGTGAATAGATCACAACCCTGGAATATTTGTCTCTACTGAATACATAACAATAATTCTTGTTACTTGATAATTAGTTATTTCATAGAATCTTAGTATAAAATAGTTGCATCCTTGATTTTATCTTGGATTGATTAGATAACGATTAGAGTGATTTAGCAAGTAGTTTACACAAGTCCTTGTGGGTACGATATCTGGACTTAAAGTCCTATATTACTTGTCGACCACGTACACTTGCGTGTGCATTGGGAAATCAACCAACATGACTCTCCACCGGTTTCAATATTTTCCCCGATGGAGATATGAGATGCCCAAAATATAGAATCTTTCGGTGCTGGGGCGCCCCTCGGACGTAGCTGAGGGGCTCTTCACTATGGCCGAGAATAATCCTGAACTTAATGCCTTGCTTATTTTTGAGAAAGCTGAAAGGCTTTGCAAACAGGTAATTTCTTCGTCGATTGTTTCGAGATTTGATTACCATTTATTTGATCTCCTTCTTTCAGGCGAAAGTGCTTTACAATTAGACCACAACTAAGTTTCAGTCTGAGCTGACCCATTACGAGGGGGAGTGTAGGAGATTTTTATCGGAGACAGATGAGCTCAGGGCTCTTCTTGCCCAAAAGAAGGAAGAAATGCCGGACCTCCGAGCTCGTTTAGAAACGGTATCTCGAAAATGGAGAGATCTTGATGAGCAGGTAACATAGCCTTCTTATGTTTCGTTTTAGTTCTTGATCTCAGTACTTAACCCTTATCGGGACGATCCTCGCAGCTTAAGGAGAAAGATGCCCTAATGTGGGAAGGATTCAGAGCCAGGGATGCTGAGATCCTTGGATTTAAGCAGTGTGTACGAGATAACCTCTGAGAGAGATGTACTCCAAGGGAAGTTATCCTCAATTGAGCATTGCCTCCGGGATGCAAAGGCTGAAAGCAACAAATATAAGGACCTCTATGCTTAATCGGTCGCTGCGCTATCTTCAATTAAGGCTGAAGCTGATGCGCTCATAGTCTCGTATAAAGTCGATGTTGCTGCTGAAAACGCCCATGCCAGGAAAGAAACTGAGGTGGCCGAGTTTAAGCTTGTCCGGGTCCTGGAGAACGCCCTATTAAAGTCTCGGAGGCAGGCTCTCGAGGATATTTGTGCCGGGGGCCTCGATTTTCCTGCTGAGATCGAGAGGGTGAAGACCCTAGAAAAAGAATCAGAGGCACTACTTGCTTCTGAAGATGATTCGAGCAGTGGCTCAGAAGATGATGAAGATGAGGGCGAAGTCCCCGAGGGGGAAGAGGCCGTTGAAGACCTGGGGGCCGAGGGCCGAGCTTCTGAAGGCATAACCTTCGAGGGAACCGTTGAAGTCTCACCCTAGTTGTAGATTAGGTTTTCATTAGTTCTTTTTCCCTGTGCAAGGGCTCCGATTCTGAGCTTTGTAAATATGCTTTGCGAACCTCTATCATATATAAAAGGTCTTTTGTTTCCTTGTTTCTTTTCTAGTTTCTTAGAATAGGCTCTGACTCCCGTCGACGTAAATGGGACTTAGAAATAAAACCCTTGGGGTTGTAAATTGGCCCTAAGGCTTTTAGGATGGTCTGTAGGCTCTTATGCGTTGGGTCGGTATGACCTTTGATATGGCTGGCGACTTGGGCTCTTACATATTGGCCCTTAGGCGCTTTTTTAGTTAACCGTTTAGGGCTTAGTCTTTGAGTCGGGTTTTGACTCGAGCTCATCGATCCTTAGGTTATTTAAATCGGCCCTGAGGCTCTTTGGGTCGGTACGACCTGTAGCTGACGACTTGGGCTCTTACGCATTGGGTTAGTATGACCTTTAGTGTAGCTGGCGACTTGGGCTCTTACGCATTCGGCCCTGAGGCGCTTTAGTTAACCGTTTAGGTCTCAGTCTACGATTCGGGTTTCTACTCAAGCTCATCGACCCTTATGTTTTTAAATCGGCCTTGAGGCGCTTTGGTTTGGTACGACCTGTAGCTGGCGACTTGGGCTCTTACGCGTTAGGTCGGTACGACCTTTAGTGTAGCTGGAGACTTGGGCTCTTACACATTAGTCCCTGAGGCACTTTAGTTAACTGTTTAGGGATCAATCTCTGAGTCGGGTTTCGACTCAAGCTCATAGGCCCTTAGGTTATTAAATCGGCCCTGAGGCGCTTTGGTTCGGTACGACCTGTAGTTGGTGACTTGGACTCTTACACGTTAGGTCGGTACGACCTTTGGTGTAGCTGGCGACTTGGGCTCTTATGCATTTGGCCCTGAGGCGCTTTAGTTAACCATTTCGGGCTCAGTCTCTGAGTCGTGTTTCGACTCGAGCTCATCGGCCCTTAGGGTTTTAAATCGTCCCTGAGACGCTTTGGGTCGGTACGACCTGTAGCTGGCGACTTGTGCTCTTACATGTTAGGTCGGTACGACCTTCGGTGTAGCTGGTGAATTGGGCTCTTACGCTTTAGGTCGGTACATCCTTTGATGTAGATGACGACTTGGGCTCTTATGCTTTAGGTCGGTACAACCTTTAACTGGTTCTTTTCAAAAAAAATTCGAAGTAATTGGAGGCCTGTTATTTTATGGCAACAGTTGAACATCTCCGAGTCACGTTAGTTTGGCCGGAGCCTTATGACGATGGTCATTGTATTTGGCCATAGCCTTTCAGTCCCCGAGTGAGACAGCCACGACGTCTATATCGAGGGTATGCCTTTTAGGAGTCTTACAAGTTCGATATATAGCCTTGACTCTGAAATCGGGATTATGCCTTTTGAAGGTCTTATAAATTTGTGCATGACTTGCTTGAGGTCTTACAGATTTGATATTGCCCCGTGGAGCACTTATGAGCTCGAGGTTGCCGGCCCTAAGGTCTTATGGCTTCGAGTTTTTGATGACTCGATGGGGTGACTCTCGAGGACAGCCCCCGAGTCGGAGTTGATATTGCCTCATGGAGCACTTATGAGCTTGAAGTTGCCGGCCCTGAGGTCTTATGGCTTCGAGTTATATAGCTTGATGAGCTGACAATCGAGGAAAGTCCCCGAGTCGAAGTTGATATTTCCCCATGGAGGGCTTATGTTGTTGATATCACCTCATGGAGGGCTTATGTTGTTGAAGTTGCCGGCCCTGAGGTCTTATGGCTATGAGTCGACTGCCGAGGACAGTCCCTGAGTCAGAGTTGGTATTGCCTCATGGAGGGCTTATATTGTCGATGTTGCCTCATGGAGGGCTTATGAATTCGAAGTTGCTGGCCTTGAGGTCTTATGGCTTCGATTTTTTGATGACTCGATGGGGTGACTATCAAGGACAGTCCCCGAGTGGTCGGTAAATTCTTGGCCCTAGGGCCGTTTCTTGTGAAAATAGAAAACTTCTTTGACGCGCGAAGTGTTTTGATGATAGAAGATTCTTCTACGATTACTTGGTACAAGTATACATTTTTCACCATCGAGGGTTCGATTATTCTATGTGGACACGGTTCATTCGACCGTTTGGTCCTGTACATTGTTCTCCTGTCGAGACCCTCTTTGGCTCATTTTGGTTTCTCCGAAGAGGTGATCTTCGGGGGGAATGCCCCTTAATATTTGAGGCTGATTGAAGAGAAGCGTTGGATACTTGTTTAGTTCTCCTTAGGTAGCATATAGGTGTTGCCTCGTTAAAAACCTTGTCGGTAAAACCTATTTGGGATAAAATCTAACATGAGGAAAAAAGAGCGCAACACATCCTTTGAAACATAAGGTCTTTGAGCTGGAGGGTGTTGTGGTGTCTTCCATCGGTCACCTGTGAAAAATTATTGTGAGGCACGAAATGAAAAGGGAGAAGGTTATACCTTAGCAATAATAGCGCCTGAGAATTGATACGTTCCAATTGTTTGGATGTTTCTCTCCTTCTATGGTCCCGAGTTTGTAGGACCCTTTGTCGATTATTTTGAGATGCGGTACGGTCCTTCCCAATTCGAGCCCAGCTTTCCTTCGTTAGGGTTTTGAGTGCTTAGGGTGACTTTTCTTAGGACTAAGTCCCCAAGTCCGAAATGTCAGAGTTTTGTTCTCCAGTTATAGTATCTTTCGATCATTTGTTTTTGGGCGGCCATTCGGACCAGCGAAGCTTCTCGCCTCTCGTCTAATAGTTCGAGGGCCGTAGTCATGGCCTCATTTTTTGTGTCCTCGGTAGTATGTTAGAATCTGGCGCTTGGCTCTCCGATCTCAACCAGTATCAAAGCCTTGGACCCGTAAACCAAAGAGAACGGTGTCTCTCCTGTGATCGATTTAGAGGTTGTCTGATATGCCCATAGCACCTCGGGTAGCATTTCCCTCCATTTTCCTTTCGCATTTTCTAACTTCTTTTTCAAGTTCTGAATTATGGTTTTGTTTGTGGACTCAGCCTGACCATTTTCACATGGTTGGTAGGGTGGTGATAGGATTCTTTTGATTGATCCTCGAGAAACTTTGTTACTTTGTCTCTGATGAACTGCTTTCCGTTGTCGCAGGTTATCTCGGAAGGGATCCCGAATCGGCACATGATGTGATCCCAGATGAAGTTGATGACTTCTCTTTCTCTTATCTTCTCATAGGACTGTGCTTCCACCCATTTCTAGAAGTAGTCAGTCATAAATAGAATAAATCTATCCTTACCTAGCGCCGTTGGTAGGGGACCGACGATGTCCATTCCCCATTTCATGAATGGCCATGGGGATAAGAATGAATGTAGATGTTCTCCGGGTCGGTGGATCATTGGTGCAAATCTTTGACACTTGTCGCATTGTCGGACGAACTCTTTGGTGTCCCTCTCCATGTTGTCCCAATAGTAACCTGCACTGATCATCTTTCGAATTAAGGAATCGACACTAGAGTGATTTTCGCAGGTACCCTCGTGGATTTCTCAGAGTATGTAATTGGTGTCTCTCGGCCCCAAGCATACTGCTAGGGCCCATCGAAGGTTCTGCTGTATAAAGTTCCATTCTTGTCGAGTGAAAATCGGGTCGCTCTGGTCCGAAGGGACCTTGATTCTTTTGGGTCTGTGGGAAGCTTCCGACTTTCCAAATAATCAATGTACTTATTTCTCCAATCCCATGTCAGGCTGGCGGAGTTGATTTCGGCATGGCCTTCTTTAATCACTGATAGCTGAGCAACAACACCAGGGAGTATGTTGTTTTCCCCGACGGATGATCCCAGGTTCGCAGTGCATCTACCTCGCTGTTTTGATCTCGAGGTACCATTCTTTGAAGTGATGCAAAGTGAATTGAAGTCTGTCTAGGTACCGCTGCATCCTGTCCTCTCGAACCTCGAAGCTTCTATTTGCCTGGTTTACTACCAGAAGGGAATCACACTTTGCTTCAATGACTTCCTCCACTAGGCCTTTGGCCAATTCGAGACCTGCAATCATAGCCTCATACTCGGCTTCATTATTAGTCAGTTTGCAGTTTTTATAGATTGTCTAATCATGCTACCCATAGGTGGCTTCAGGACTATGCCAAGTCCGAACCCTTTTACATTCGAGGCACCGTTGGTGAATAAGGTCCATACATATGATGATGTGCCCGCCTTTAGTAGAAGTTCTTTTTCTACCTCGGGCACAAGGACGGGCGCAAAGTCGGCCACGAAGTCCGCCAAAATTTGGTACTTAATAGTCGTTCGGGGCTGATATTCGATATCATATCCCCCTAGTTCGATGGCCCATTTGGCCAGTCAGCCTGATAATTCGGGTTTATGCAATATATTTCGAAGGGAAGATGTCGTTAAAACACATATATGGTGACATTGAAAATAAGGCTTCAATTTTTGAGATGCACTTATTAATGCAAGAGCTAATTTTTCTAAGTGCGGATACCTGGTTTCAACATCTCCCAGGGTTCGACTCACATAGGACGGGGAATTGCGTACCTTACTCATCTCAAACCAACATGCCACTTACCGCTACCTCGGGCACTGCTAAGTACAAATATAGCGTCTCGTCTTCCTTCGGGGTGTGGAGCAAATGAGGGCTCGAGAGATACCGCTTTAACTCCTCCAGGGCGTGCTGGCACTCCGAGGTCCACTCAAAGTTGTTTTTCCTTTTGAGTAAGGAGAAGAAGTGATGACTCCAATCTGATGATCTCGAGATGAATCGGCCTAACGTCGCTATCCGCCTGGTTAGCCGCTGTACGGCCTTCACATTGTTTACCACCGTGATCTCTTCGATGGACTTGATTTTGTCGGGGTTGATCTCAATCCCCCAGTTTGATACTATGAAGCCTAAAAATTTGCCCGAACCTACGCCTAAGGCGCATTTCTCGGGGTTGGGCTTCATGTTGAAGCTTCTAAGGATGTCGAAAATTTCCTGTAAATGAGTCAAATGGTCCTCTGTGCGCAGGGACTTAACTAGCATGTCATCAATGTAAACCTCCATGGATTTTCCTATTTGATGTTCGAACATCTTATTAACTAGGCGCTGGTACGTGGCCTCTGCGTTTTTTAGCCCGAAGGACATTACATTGTAGCAGTATGTATTATGCTTCGTGATGAACAAAGTTTTTTCCCTATCCTCGAGGTTCATTTGAATTTGATTATACCCGGAGTAGGCGTCGAGAAAGGTGAGGATCTCGTGGCCAGCCGTGACATCAATCAATCGATCGATGTTGGGAAACGGGAATGAATCTTTAGGGCATGCTTTATTTAAGTCCTTATAATCTACGCACATTCTTAACTTGTTCCCTTTTTTGGGAACAACTACTACATTGGCCAACCATTCAGGATATTTACTTCCCTGATGGACCCTATTTTGAGGAGTTTTGTTACCTCGTCTTTGACGAACGCATGTTTTACCTCGGACTGAGGTCTCCTTTTTTGCTTTACCGGTTTGAACCTGGGGTCGACGCTTAGACGATGGGTGGCTATTTCCGGCGGGATTCCTGTCATATCTAAGTGGGACCAAGCGAAGTAATCAACGTTGTTAATAAGAAATTGAATGAGCTTATTCCTGAGTTCGGGGGTTAATCTCGTTCCCAGGTATATCTTTCTATCAGGAAGATGTTCCATCAAAGCAGCTTGCTCCAGATCATCGACCGTTGATTTGGTTGCGTCCGGCTCTTCGGGGGAAACGAAGGTTCAAGGGGTGAGGAAGTCTTCTTCATCATCCTCGGGAACCTTTTTATCTCCTGACCCCTCCGAGGTAGAGTATATGGGCATCAGTGCCATGCCATGTACTGCGAACATTTCCTTGGCCGCGTGTTGCTCGCCATACACCATTTTTACGCCATATTTAGTTGGGAATTTCAACATCTGGTGGAGAGTCGACGGTACCGCCCTGGTGCTGTGTATCCATGGCCTTTCGAGCAGGGCGTTGTATCTCGGGTTACCTTCGATGACATAAAACTTGGTTTCCCGAACCGTACCGGACACATTGACTGGGAGGGTGATTTCTCCCTTCGTCGTTTCGCTTGACATGTTAAACCCACTGAGGGCTCAAGAATCGGGTATGATTTGGTCGAGTAGCTTGAGCCGCTCCACTACCCCGAATCTGATTATATTGGCTGAGCTACCTGGATCCACGAGCACACTCTTAGTTCGAATGTTATTTAAAAGAAGAGAAATTACCAGTGCATCATTATGCGGTTGGGACAAGGCTTCGATATCTTTTCCTCTGAACACAATAGTTCCTTTAAGCACATAACTTTGAGTTTGTCCTTTTGTGGTGATGGGCATCTTGGCCCGTTTGAGCATGAGTTCTTGTGGGATATCAGTTTCTCCGATAATCATGTGAATGGCGTGCTGGGGTTTTTCTTGTCCATTCTTCCTGTTCGATTCTCTTTCTCGGAAATGGTTCTTGGTTCGATCGCTGAGAGATTCTCGAAGATGCCTTCTGTCGATCAACCGTGTCGCTTCTTTTCGAGCGGGAGTTCTCCGTGCTTCATGTCGGTCTTCCCTGCGTATACCTCCGTCCGTATAAGAGCTCATATTGACATGTTAAGTGTTACGTGAGCCTTCATCGATGGGGGTTTGCACTGGTGCCCCTCCAGGGTTTTGTGGCGGTATACCGACACTTGCAGTAGCTGCGCCTTTCTCTCTGCGATCCTTAGGATTGTTGTTTCCATGTGCTTTTATTGAGTTGGACAATTTGTAACCTTAGATTGAAGATTCTTGGACAAGAAAAAGTGTAAAGAGTAACTTGTGTTTTTAGAAAACCAACACTAAAACAATCACTATTACTTTTAGCCCCACGATGGGCGCCAAACTGTTTACCTTGAAAATGGTAATTACAATTATATTTGATTATGTGGTTCTAAAAATACGTGATCTATTTTAATACCAGTTGTTTAGGCAGTAGATGCTAGGTGAGAGAAGTGAGAAAGCGAAATAAGAGCGAAGGGTAGCAAGATTATGCAAACCGAGCAGCGGAGAGTCTGGTCTCGAGGTCAGTCGGAATGGGCCTCGAGGTCGAGCTTAAGAGCTTGACAAGGGGCTGTCGAGAATGATACAACAGTATTGAAGGTCTCGTAAATGGCGTATTTGTGATTAATAACGAGTAATAAATGAAGAACAACTAATGAACACAATAAATGAAAGGCAATAAATCAATGGAACAATTGTAGAGAATGTTTTAGTTAGAGAACATGGGATGTTCTTGTTCTTGTATTGAATATCATGTGTCTTACAAAGTGACAAGGGTCCCATTTATATATGAGGGGGAATCCCAACATAGTACATGTGTAATTAATACAAAGAGAGATGGCTAGTACAACCATTTAATGCCACGGTACGGACTTGTACTATTTTGTGTACTTTGTCAGCTTTAACCCACGTGCTTTTTGAGAATTTTTCGGCTTTCCACGTTGGTCTTCGATCCACACTGCTTCGGGGTCGAGAACCCTCGATATACCTCGTCGAGGGATGTTCCTCGGAGTTGAGCTTCGGATTCTGCCCCGATACATTCGAGGTCGAGGCCCGAAACGCTGTAGAAGTATTAAAGTCGGACTTCCCCGATTTTACCGTATATAATAATAAGTCCAAAATTAAAGAATTTCCAATTATAAAACGGTACTATTCTATTTAAAATAAACTTTAATAAACAGTGTGGCATATTCAGTATAGTACATTTTTGGTAATACATGAAGGTCAGAATGACTAACAAAGATTGTTAGAGCTAAGCTTACTCCATTAAGCAAAGAAAAGGCGTATTAATTTAAACTTATTATATTCGACATATTAAGCAATAATTTCTCCATTAGAAAGATACGTTATGAGACAACTAAGACAAGAGACAAAAAATTCTTTAAATGCCATAGAAAAAAAGGAGACTAAAGCCATAATTAATTCCACAATGCAAGACAAGAACGAGGAAATTCAGGAACAAAGGAGGGCCTCCACCCAACCATCTTGAAATCCATTATACTCTCATTCCCTCTCAATCAAATGCAGCAGTACAATTACTCCAGCACAATGTACAACACTAACAAAGCTTAATTTTTCTAGCATGACATTTTTGCTGCAAGACAAGGTGGGTTGCTTTTATGGTAAGCACCTTCCACTTCCAACTAAGAGGTTGTGAGTTTGAGTCACCCCAAAAGCAAGGTGGGAGTTTTTGGAAGGACGGATGCCGAGTTTTTATTGGAAACAACCTATCTATCCTAGTATATGGGATAAGGTCCGCGTACATACTAATCTTTCCAGACCCTACTTATGAGATTATACTGTGTTGTTGTTGTATGACATTTTGCTACAAGAGAATATCATATATTCCGAGCAATATGTGGTTCATATTATTGTCGATTATGCTTTCGAACTCATACTTTACTTTATTTGGACAACTTTACTTTGAGGGTACTAATTTTCAACCTCTTTCTCTCTCCTCAATTTTTTAATCCATTTTTTTCTTTGTTAAAGTAAGGACCTAACATTACAAACAAAAGATGAGGCACACACCAATAAAAGCTTTGTTGTTATTAAAAGGAAAGTGACAAATGGACCAAACACATATCAATGACACACACCATCCTCTCCTTCATACATACACTTTCATGATTTTTCCACTTCTTCCTATCTTCATTTCCTTCCTCTAATAGTCATGTTTGATCCAAGAAAACAAACACCCAATGATAGTTGGGAGCCTCTAAATTTTGGTTTCCAAGTATCAAAAAAGCATGGGAATTGTACTAAAAATGATGGTGGAGAAGGGATTCAATTCAGGGTTGAAGAAATGGAAGAACATGAAGATGGTGGTATTGAATCTGGTGCTTCTTCACCACCCTTATGGCAAAATAGCCCTCCAATAATTAGTCCAGTTCATCACAGTATAAATTATCGGTCACTTTCGCCGAGTTCTAGAGCTCAAGCCATAGCTAGAGGCCAATGGGAACTAATGGAAATGGTCAAGAACATGCCTGAATCTTGTTATGAGCTTTCTTTGAAGGATCTTGTCGAGCATCCCACTACAACCACTCCAGAAAATTGCTTAATCAATAAGGAGAAAAACCAAGTTGTGCAGCATAGGGTGAAGATAAAGAGGCAAGAGAATAGAAACATGAATAAGAAGAAGAATGATCAAATTAAGAAAGCCAAGATGATGAGAAGTAAAAGTATTGACAATGGAGGTCTATTTCTCAAGATGATTTCCCCTGTTCCTTTGAAACCAAAGAGAAAAAAGAAGAATTCAGTAAATACAACTAATAAAGTTTCCCCTAAGCCTGAAGAATGTGAAAACTCTTCAAAAAGTTTGGAAAAAGACTGGTGGAAGAAGAGATTTTCTAGTTCAAGTGAGAGTGGTAGTAGCAGGACAAACAGCAGCAGAAATAGAAGCAGTTCCAGCAGCAGCACTAATAGCAGAAACAACAGCAACAGGTATATATAATCAACTCAAACAAATCTGGATATTTCTTGATATTACTATAGGGGATCCCGTGACGGACCCAGGATTTTGTGCAGGCGGGTTCAATCTTAGAAGTATATAATTTTAGTAGTAAAATAGTATTTATCAAGTGGATTCAAATAAATATTTATACAAAATTGTACAGCCTTAATCCTAATGTATACATATAGTAAAGCGGATTCAACAAAACCCGCTAACCACCCCTTGGGTTCGCCACTGAGGGGATCCAACCATGGGTTCGCAAGTTCAGTAAAACTCAATATTTTAAGGTTGATTCTTGTATATATTCGTGAAAATAAGTATAGATAGAATTAAATATATGCTTGAAAACTCATTCTCTCACTTTATAATCCACAATATCTAATTTTTGAATTCGCTGCTGCTAGAAAATTTTAATACCAGTTCTGTAACAGACGATGAATTTGCTAAAAAGAATTGTCCTTTATAAAGTTAGCGAACAATTTGAAGTTTATAAATTCAAAATGCTACTAAATATATTGACTTTTAGGATCGAAAAAATCAGGTGTCATGTGGGAACTGGTAACGCAATAATTGAACAACGACAAAACAGAAATATATCAAAAGAGACATAAACATTTAACGTGGTTCGGTCAATTGACCTACGTCCACGGCGGAGATGAGCAATCCACTATAATAAAAGAGAGTACAAAATATCAAGAGAACAACTTCCTGAAGAGGCAAACACAAGTGACACGCTGCACTTATCCCGTAAAGTACTCCCCCTAAACAAAACTCTCATACCCCATATGGCTACATTGTGGAGCTACTGAATGTGAATGAAGGATCTTCAACTTATAGAAGTCCAAACCTTTTCGTACAAGAAAGGGACTAGCCAAATATGAAATAATTATAATTTCTTTCTACAAGAAGGAAAACTCAATTTTGGTAAATATATTCTCTTTTCCTTCAAGAGATATGAAAACCAAATATAGTAAAAAAAATCAGGACAACCCCTAACACTGACTACTAGGACTACTAGAGTTAGCGAGTTCGAAATTTAATATTTGTACATCTTTAGGAGTAATTTTTTGTTATACATATATAGAATCCGAGCCAAAAATTACTGGGTCCGGCCAAACCCATAACTTACCTGCTACCTCCGCCTCTGGTCCTGTAATCTTGGGAGTGTTCCTGCCATAGGTTTATCCAAGTTTAAAGATCAAAGAGAAAGTTTAAAGTAGATGAACTTATTCTGTGGTCAGTCACTACTTGGATGATTATGGGAAATCCTGCTTCCATGCAGAAACAGAACAAGGAATGGAAACGTTTAGATCCAAGAAAACCAGTTCTGTGAGTTTGTCTCTAATGGAAAGCATTAGTCGATTTTACTTTATTTCAAAAATTAACATATTTCATTTGATCATTGTTAGAAGCTTTGCAAAGTATGTAGATTGCATTAATTAAAAGAGAAATATTAGTTGTTAAGATACTGGATCACTGATCAGATTCTGTTTGTTTTAGCATTTATTATTATTGTGACAGTAAATAAACACCTGTCCGTCCGTCCACCCACCCCATTTAAAACAAGACATGTTTGTTTTTGTATATAATGCAGGAAAGGGAAAGGATTTTTAAGCAGTTGGTGGTCAAGGTTATGCTTCACTAAAAGCATATATCGGCAGGATGAGAATAACAAGTGAATATTGGTGATGCCACCTACACATAATACGTTTAAGTCTTTGTAGAACCTCATAATAATGTGATGTTTAGTTTTGTCGTAGATCACTATATATAACAATATATAATTTTAAGCACGGTAAAATTGTCTCCGTGTAACCTATAAGTCACAGGTTTGAGCTATGGAAGTAGCTGCTGCCTAGTGCTTGTATTCGGGTAGGTTATCTACGTCATACTTTTGGGGTACGGCCTTTCCCCGGACCCTGTGTGAATACAGAATACTTTGTGCATCGGGCTTTTTTTTTATATTGTTCTAAGGAGATCGCTATATTCTTGGAAAGTTATTCCCCTTGAATTGCTCTTTCATTTGCTTTCTTCTTGCTTTGGCAACATTGAAAATTGAGATGTCAATATTGCAATACACTAAAATAAATTTACTATAAGAAACGTGTAATATTAAAACCGAGCAAGTTGAGTTATGATGTAGATATCATATATAGAACACCGAATTGTTTAACAAAATTAAAAGGTCAGACAAATTATAGTAGTTTTAGGTCAATTTGCTCTAACTCAACAAACTACTTTTTTTTTTCAAACTCTTTATTGAGTTACGTAACCATAATCATCATGTACTCAATTTTGTGGTAGTTGGCTAGTCATGCTTGTGTACAAATTAATTGTTCATGAATCATTCGACGGGACTCCGATGTCAATTTTCTTTAGGTTTAGATGAATATGCTTTGTTTTTTGTGTCGCAACTCTAAATGATAAGTCTGTCCTTCACTCCTTCGCAGAGGATCACGTAACTTGCCCATTTATTAAATCTATCATTTGAAATGCGTGTCAAATTAAGAATTAATTTGCATGTGTTGGCCTAAGAAATTGAATGATTTTGAAGATTGACAAAGGAACTCAAAGATGAACCAGGTCCATCACTGGGAGAAATAGACACACACAGAGTTAAAGGCACGTGAGGTGCACATGCAAGAGATATATGAAATCTGGGAAATAAGAGATATCTCTTGATCGAAAATTGCAAAATGATAAGGAGAATGACTCCTTATTCAGTAAGAACAGAATCAAAGATAAGGAAGAATTTGAGCAGTTGAGATTAACAAGAACTCTTCCACCAAGGAAGAGTAGTATTAGAACTCTAGTAAATCTCTCGTCTACTAATCCTATATATTGCAGATTGTTCTTATTGTACAGGTACGCAAAAAAACAGAAGTTAAGCAAGAATTGAGAGCAAAATTAGCAAGGCAATTTTGCAAGCAGTTCGTGTGAGATTTAAGTGTGCGACTCTGAAGCTACTTGAACCAACTAGAAGAACCAGTTCCAACTGTTGTCTTTTAGTCTAGTTTACTTGTAGTAGGTGATTTCAACTTGTACCTTTTCAGCTTTATCTAGAAGCGTCTGTAATAGGTACTGTGTGTTTCAAGTCATAGCTAATTTGGAGTTTGTCGCAAATAGCTAAAGGCTAGTTTGCTAAAAAGGGATTAGAGATAATCCTAGGTTTACAAAAGAGTTTTTGTAAATGCTGTTTGGCTCAATGATTTAGTAAATAGTTTGGGAAAATCCTACTAGGAAATAGGTCGTGGTTTTTTATCTTTTGAGCCAGGTGTTTTTCACGTAAAAATCTCTATGTTCTTTATTTATTATTCCGTAAATAGTAGAGATTGGAACACATAGAAGAACCTGGTCCTTCTATAACTAGTGCACGCGAAAATCGGACACCACACAAATCACCCCCCTCTTGTGTGGTATTGACGTTTAGAACATCAATTGGTATCAGAGCAGGTTATCCTTGAAGAGGCTAACACCTTAGGAAAAGATCAAGATGAGTGCACCACCTGGGAACTGGGAAGGACAATCAACCGCTATGCCTCCACTCTTCAATGGCCAGTACTACTCCTGGTGGAAGAACATGATGATAGATCATATAATTGGTGAAGACTATGAGCTGTGGGACATAGTTATTAATGTCCTTTGTCCACCATGAAGAAGAATCCTAAAGGAGTAGACGTGCCAAAACAAGAACTGACTGCACTACTGAGGATTTAAGAAAGTGGGAGAAGAATGTTAAGTCCAAGAAGTGGCTTGTGTGTGGACTTGGTCCAAATGAGTATAGCAGAATTCAAAGTTGTACTACTGCCAAGGAAATTTGGGACACTTTGCAAGTGTCTCATACTACTCAAGTGAAGAGATCCAGAGGTACTCTACTATATTCTAATTATGAGAATTTCTCTATGAAGGAAGGAGAGACCATTCAAGAGATGTACACTAGGTTCACTATACTGACTAATGAACTGAAATCTCTTGGAAGGACTCTTTTTGAGGAAGACAAAGTTAAGAAGATTTTGACAAGGGTTCTGCCAGTCTCTTGGGAGAGCAAGATCACTGCAATTCAAGAATCCAAGAACATTGCAACTCTCAAACTGGATGAGCTAATTGGAAATCTTACTGCCTATGAACTTAGAAGGCAGACAATGAAGATGGATGCTCCCAAGAATGAAAGGTGTCTGGCAATGAGAATCACTGAAGGAGCAGATCTGGAAGAATATGAAATGCCTATGATCACCAAGGATTTCAAGAAATATCTTATCAGAGGAAAGTGATCCTCAAGAGGTGGAAACTACAACAAAGCAAGGATACTGGAAAAAATGACTAATGAGGGCTGCTACAAATGTGGGAAGACTGATCATCACATCAAGAACTGCCCTCAGTGGGAAGTTGAATGGAAAAAGGAAAGGTCTGAACGAAGGAACCGGAAGAAGGAACATGTTCATCCCAAGAAGAACAAAGTATCAACAAAGGCTATGGTCACTTCTTGGGGAGAAAGTTCAGATGAGGAGTCAGATGATGAAGATGGAGATGAACAAGCGCTTATGGCAATTGGTGAATCAGATGAGGAATCTGAGGTAAGTATATTTCATCTCAAAGACAAGATTAAGTTCTTGTCCAAAGAAAAACTCTCTGAATTATTGCTAGACTTTATTGATGAATCTGAAGTAATTAATAAGGAAAAGGAACAATTGTCTAATAGTGTGTAATTTAAAAGCAAAGAGTAAAAACCTGGAACTCAGAGTCAGCGAGACTGTGAGTGAAAATACTTCTCTAAAGAACCAGGTTCATCCACTTGAGACAAATGTCCTAGAGTTAAAATCTGAAAATCTAAAACTGAAACTAGGAACTAGTAAGAAGATAACTTACAACTCTCAACTCATCTTAGAAGAAAATGTAGATAAACTAAAAGATGAGTTGTATAGGAAGGATGAACAGATAAGAGTGTTGAAAGAGGAACTTGGTAAGGTCAAGCATGAACTAGAAAGAACTTGTAAGTGGAACAGATCCTCTGATGCTTTGACATGGCTACAGGAACATCATAGTAGCAATAGGAGAGAACTTGGCTTTGAGAGTCGGCTGCCTAAATGGGATCCTAAAAGCAAGTACCTAACCCTTCCTGAGAACAAAATCTGTACCCACTGTGGTAATACTGGTCACTACAAAAGTGAATGCAAAGCAAAAGAGCAGGCCAGTCAAAAGAATAAAAATTTTGTTCGAGGGAAGAAATTTTTACCAAATTGCGCTAAAAAGAATTTAATTCATCCTTTTGCTTATAGAAAAGGACCAAAACTAGTTTGGGTTCCTAAGACTAACCCTTGATTTTCTTTTGTAGGTTCAAGTGAAAGGAAGTATCCAAATATAGTACATGGATAGTGGCTGCTCGAAACACATGACTGACAATAAGGACCAGTTCCTTTCACTTGAAGACCTCAAAGGAGGAAATGTCTCCTTTGGAAATGGAAAGAAAGGTTAAATCATTGGGGTTGGTAAGGTAGGTAAGGATGACAAACGTTCCATTGAGAATGTGTACCTGATAGATGGCTTGAAATATAGTCTAATCAGCGTGTCATAACTGTGTGACAGAGGTAACTTGGTAGCATTCACCTCTACAAAATGTTTTGTAATAAATCTTATCAGTGACAAGATTGTTTTGCAGGGAAAAAGAGTGAACAATATATACATCATAGATCTATGCACACTTTCAGAAAATGAATTAACATGCTTAAGTGTGCTGGATAGTGATCCCCTCATTTGGCATAAGAGACTTGGACATGCAAGTCTGAGTCAACTCAACAAATTAGTCTCCAAGGACTTAGTGATAGGTCTGCCTAACATTAAGTTCAAGAAAGACAAAGTGTTTGAGGCTTGTGCAAGGGGGAAGCAAGTAAGATCCTCTTTCAAAATCAAGAAAGTGGTGAGTACCACTAGAACGATGGAATTGATCCATATGGATCTTTGTGGTCCTATGAGAACATTAAGCAGAGGTGGTAAGAGATATGTGATGGTGCTTGTTGATGACTATTCTAGATTTACCTAGACATTGTTTCTAATATCTAAAGATGAGGCATTCAACATGTTTACTTCTTTTGTTAGAAAAATTCAAAAATAATTAGGAAATCAACTTGTATCAATTAGGTCTGATCATGGCACTGAATTTGAAAATGCTAAATTTGCTGATTTTTGTGATGAGCATGGCATAGATCACAATTTTTCTGCCCCTAGAACTCCACAACAAAATGGAGTGGTTGAAAGAAAGAATATGACACTTAAAGATATGGCTAGGACTATGCTTATTTCTAGTAAACTACCTCATAGCTTCTGCCCAGAAGACCTCATAGTAAACTACCTCATAGCTTCTGCCCAGAAGACCTCATAGTAAACTACCTCATAGCTTCTGCCCAGTAAACTACCTCATAGCTTCTGGGCAGAAGCTATTAATACTGCATGCTATATCATAATTAGGTGTATGACTAGACCACTTGTAGAGAAGACTCCCTATGAGTTACTTAAAGGGAGAAAGCCCAATATATCCCACCTTAGCGCTTTTGGTTGCAAGTGCTTTGTGCACAATAATGGTAAAGACTCCCAAGGTAAGCTTGATCCCAGAAGTGATGAGGGAGTATTCTTGGGATATTTTTCACATAGTAAGGCTTATAAAGTCTATAACAAAAGAACTATGTGTGTTGAAGAAAATGTGCATGTAGTTTTTGATGAAACTAACATTCTTTCTGAGAGACAGGAACAAGAGGATGAAGAAATTGGGCTGGTAAGAAACTCAGTCCAAACTAGAGCAACACCGGAGGAAGCATCAGTGATGGAAAAGATTCATCCCCCCCGGCAACATGACAGGGAGAATTGAACAACAAACTAATTTCCAAACCTCATTGGAACCTGTACCTGATCCTGTTCCACAAAAAAAAGTCACTGAAGGAACTTCAAGGAATAACCAGTTGGTTGTGAAACCATATAGATATCAAAGTTCTCAACCTATTGAGACCATTATCACTGATCCAACCTCTGGAATCAAAACCAGATCCTCTTTGAAGAATCTTTGTGCTTTTGATGCTTTCTTATCTCTTATTGAACCTAAAAATTTTGCTGAGGCTTTGCAGGATGCAGACTGGGTAAATGCAATGCAAGATGAACTCAAACAATATGAAAGAAGTCAAGTTTGGCATATGGTACCAAGACCCTTTGATAGATCAGTAATTGGCACAAAATGGGTCTTCTGAAACAAACTTGATGAAGATGGAACAATTACAAGAAACAAGGCAAGATTGTTGGTTCAAGGATACAGTCAGGAGGAAGGCATAGACTATGATGAAACCTTTGCTCCAGTGGCAAGGCTGGAAGCAATAAGACTCCTCATAGCCTTTGCTGGAACAATTACAAGAAACAAGGCAAGATTGTTGGTTCAAGGATACAGTCAGGAGGAAGGCATAGACTATGATGAAACCTTTGCTCCAGTGGCAAGGCTGGAAGCAATAAGACTCCTCATAGCCTTTGCTGCTTACATGGAATTCACCCTTCACCAGATGGATGTCAGGAGTGCCTTCCTAAATATCTATATAAAGGAAGAAGTATTTGTCAAGCAACATCCGGGAGTTTGAGAACAAGGAGAATCCTGATCATGTGTACAAACTTGACAAAGCGCTGTATGGACTCAAGCAAGCTCCCAGAGCATGGTATGAAAGGTTATCAAAATTCTTGCTTGAGCATGACTACTAGAGAGGTAAAATTGATAGTAATTTATTCTTAAAGTAAAAAGGTAAAGATCTCTTGGTAGTTCAGATATATGTAGATGACATAATCATTGGAGCAACTACTGAAAAGCTAAGTAAAGAATTTTCTAAACTAATGGGGAGTGAATTTGAAATGAGCATGATGGGTGAGCTTAATTTCTTTTTAGGCTTACAATTAAATAAAATTCAAATGGAACTATGATCCATCAGCAAAGGTATGTGAAATAGTTGCTTAAAAGGTTTAAAATGGAAGATTCCAAACAAATTGACACTCCTATTGCAACAGCCACAAAACTAGATGTAGATGAACCTGGTTCATCTGTTGATCAAAAGTTGTATAGAGGAATGATCGGTTCATTGTTGTATCTCACTGCTAGTAGACCTGACATTATTTTCAGTGTAGGACTTTGTGCAAGATTTCAGGCTAATACAAAAGAATCCCACCTAACTGCAGTAAAGAGAATCTTGAGATACTTAAAAGGCACCACTGATCTATGTCTTTGGTATCCAAAAGGTAACAACTTTAATCTTATGGGATATGTTGATGCTGACTATGCATGTTTTCTAGTGGATAAAAAGAGCACCTCAAGTATGGCACATTTTCTGGGTTCATGTCTTCTGTCTTGGGCCACTAAAAAGCAGAATTCTGTAGCTCTATCTACTGCTGAGGCTGAGTATGTGGCTGCAGCCTCATGTTGTGCTCAACTATTGTGGATTAAACAACAACTGATAGATTTTGGGATCGATGTTGGATGTATCCCTATATTATGTGATAACACTAGTGCTATCAGTATGACAAAGAACCCTATTCATCATAAAAGAACAAAGCACATAAATGCTAGACATCATTTTTTAAGGGACAATTATGATAAATGATTGATCTCTATTGAATTTTGTGCTACTGATAAACAGATTGTTGACATCTTTACAAAAGCACTGAGTAGAGATAATTTTAGAAGGAACATGTTAGAGTTAGGGATGATTAAGATCACCTAATTGAACCAGTTCAGAATGTACATGAAAAAATAAAAAAATAAAAAACATTTTTTTTGGCTAGAAAATATGAAACTTGTGTAAATATATCAGATTAACTGTTACTCAGTCTCATGCTGTCAATAACATACTCTTTTGCCATGTTTTGAAATGACTCACTGGTTACTAATGATTTTTCTCTATTTTTGAAAATTGAGGCTTGATCAAGAGGATTCTTAAAAGATGAACCTGGTTCATCAGTGTTGGTTCATCTGAAAGGCAATGTATATGTTCTCCAATATACACCCTTTGAAATATTAATAGTTAATCATGAGTATAAATCTACCCAATCTCAAAATCCTTTCAAAAGTTTATCCATTAACCTTTTTGAACCAGTTCCGTCTACACTAAGAATCCCATCAAATTAAAACGCCTAGAATCTAGGGAAGCTGTAACCATCACTTCTAACTGACTAATTGCAGAAGTGATTAGATTTCTATTTGACCCAAAAGGCTTCCGTTATGTATTAATGACCCATCCCCTTTAAAACCCCTCATCATCACTTCTGCAAGCCTTCATCAACTCTACAACCGTCGAAACCCTTCCATCTTTCTCTGATCTAAACCTTGATCCAGATTTTATCTTCTTCTTCTTCAACTAAATCAACAATGGTTTATAATCCGCCACCCCCTACCCCATCTCCGACCTCTTCCTCCACACCTCAATCTAGCACTACACCCTCACAATCAAGCTTTACTCCACCACTCCTCAACAAAATCACATCCCGTATCAACCCAGTCCCACCATTTCTCAACCTAGCCCTAATCCAGAACCCAAAAAAAGGAGGGTTAAAATGCTTGCCAGAAAAACAGTGGCTATAGGTTCTCTCGCCAGCAAAATTGAATGCCAAACTTCAAGCCAG
The DNA here is from genome assembly GCA_005239525.1 of Nicotiana knightiana. Taxonomy (NCBI): domain Eukaryota; kingdom Viridiplantae; phylum Streptophyta; class Magnoliopsida; order Solanales; family Solanaceae; genus Nicotiana; species Nicotiana knightiana. The sequence continues at coordinate 21,001 of ML425984.1, forward strand.
TCAGGCTCAAGAATCAGAAAACTCCAATGACTCCTTCAAGTCAGCAACTGAGGGGGAAGCAGCAGAATCCTCTGATTCTGAACAGGTAGTCTCTGTACCAAAAACTGTGTCTGAAGCTAATTCTGAGGTTGGTGAGAACTTAGAAACTATGTTTGTTTTGATTGGGTCCGTGATAGATGTGGAGGTGCCGGAAATGATAAGAAGAGGTGGTAAAAATAAAATTGAGCAAGTAAAAAAAGAGAGGGAGGTCGGAGTAAAGAGAGGGGAACAGGGGAAGAAACTACTCGTTTGACTATCTGTGGTCATGAGCCAGTAGTGGTAGGATATGGAGCCAAGAAGTCAGAGGAAAGTGAATCAGGAGAAGCGGCTGAGGGGTTGGTAAATCTAGGGAAGTCTACAGATGAACCTGGTTCATCTACTAAGGAAGCCTTAGCAGATCTTTTGAAGAATTTGGGTGACAGTTATAAACCAAAGAAGAAAAGAACTCCCAAGGCTCAAAATTCTGGAACAACAGGAGCAAGTAAGCAAAGGAAAGCCAATCCTTCTACTATTTCTGAAATTCCTCTTCCAAGCGGAAAAACCACAAGAAGCACTCTAAGGCAGAGTGAGGAGGAGTTACAAAAATCCTTGGAAGAGAGTAAAAGAAAAAGAGTTGAAAAGGGCAAGGAGAAAATTGCTGAGCCTGTAGATGTTGAGATTGATGAAGAGGCAGCTGAGTCTGATGGAGAAAAGGATAAATTGACAAAATTTGAGAAGTGCACAATTCTGAAAGGTAGGTTGTTGAAAGATTTGGAAGAAGACGGCATGATCCTATTGTTGGAGAAGCTGGAGATGCAGGGCTGGAAGGACATGGTTCTTCATTTGGATGGGAGATTGGCAAGAAATGAGATAGTAGAATTCATGGCCAACGCTGTGATCAAGGATGGCAAAGTCACTAGCCAAGTGAAGGGGGTTAAAATTTCTTTTGATGCCAAAGAATTAGGAGAAATCCTTGGCATTCCATCTGAAGGCTATGGCGACTATACTAGGAAAAAATGGCCAAGTTTAGATGCCCTTCAAACTGCTTTGCTGATCACAAGGAAATTCTGTGACAATGAGGAGGAGGTTAAACATAAGGCATTCTACAAGAGTGAGATGAATCCCCCACACAAAGTGATCTTTGAGTTTATCAACAAGTGTGTTTTGCCACGGCAGGAAAGGAGGCACATTGCTAACTACATGGACTTAGTTCTGATGGAGTTCCTGGACAGTGGGATACAAATAATTTGGCCTTGGTTCATCATTCAGCTGTTGGACAGAGTTAAACGGTTCCAAAGCCCATGCCATTCCATATGGCTTCATCCTCACTTCTGTGCTTGTTCACTACAAGGTGCATCTGAAGAAATCAGAGATGGCCACAAGCAAGGATCACTTTGGAATAAATACCCTGCTAGCTTGTGACTATGAGGTAAATGTCATTTCCAATTGTCATGACCCAAATTTCCAACCTTAGGGATCGTGATGACGCCTAACACCACACATGCTAGGCAAACCAAATGTTAGATCTCGATTAGATATTTTTCTTTGAATATTTACTTAAACACAATAAAATAATTTGAAGTAAATTAAATCTAATGATTTCCAACGAATAACTTCATAAATAAAATGATAAACGAATAAATAAATCGAGCCACAAACTAATTATATAACTATAAGACTAACCCAGGGTCTGGTGTCACAATTCACGAACTTCTAAGATTACTACAAATAATGGGTTGAAAGAAATAATGTATCTGTTTTGAGTAAATAAAACAATCTCTATAAAACTAAGAGAAGACCCCAGGAATCTGCGGACGCCAGCAGATCTACCTCGTGTCTCCGAATGATAAATGACAGCTGCTAAAGTCGCTAGCTGGACGGTACCTGGATCTGTACAAAAGAGTGCAGAGTGCAGTATCAGTACAACCGACCCCATGTACTGAGTAAGTGCCGAGCCTAACCTCGACGAAGTAGTGACGAGGCTACGGCGGGGCAATCATAATATAACCTGTGATAATATATTTTTATAATAAATCAAGGAAGAATTTCTAAGCTAAACAAAATAATAATCTGTAGTAACAAATAAAATAACTCAGCTGCCTTTACCAGGTCTCAGCTATAACCAAATTCTCACATAGTCTCCAAATTTCCAAACTTTGCTTCAAAACAAAGTAAGTGCAAAATATGAAAAATAGTAAAGTAAATCAGTAGTTTTTCCAAATCTTTAAATTTTGAAAATCAGTAAAACATAAGTGTCCTCCCTTATTGCTCCTTTTTGCGGCGTGCAACCCGCTCCCACCTGTCCACCCTTATTGCTCCTCCCTATATATATATATCACCCTTATTGCTCCTGTTGCGGCGTGAAACCCGATCCCACATTTCCACCCTTATCACTACTTGTTGCGGCGTGCAACCCGATCCCACCAGACATATCATATCAATTTATTTACGAAAATTTTCACAATTCAGGCCAAGCCTTTCACAACATTTTTGTCTCAACAATTGTAACAAGAAACTGTATTTCTCATAAACTTCATCAATATCATCTCAAAAACAAAACCAACCAGAATGTGTATATATATTTTGTAAAACAATGTCAACCAGCTCAATCTTTATATACCATAGTGAAACCAAGGAAACAACCAACACTTTCCAAAATAATTGAAACAAGACTTAACAAAACCAAGTAGTCACAGAAACATCAATGAGCATAAAACAATTAAGCCATGAATCAAATAAATTAGAAACGGGGAAGGGATCATGTTTAACAGACAATTTGGTGGTGCATAGATACTCGTCACCTCACCTATACACCACACACATGCAAATTCACATAACAATTAAGTTGGGGATTCCTATTCCCTCGATTCAAGGTTAAGCCAAGCACTTACCTCAAATTCGCAGGCCACTCACGGCTCAATTATAACTTTTCCTTTCGAATTCACCTCCAACACACTCAGATCTCTTCGAAAGAAGATTCTGTGTTTATGTGCAAGATCTCAACCTGAGGACAACTTTGTAGAAGGATTGCTATTCCAGGGAGCTCCCATTTTTTGATAGGAGTGTTTAATGCCAAGTATTTGCATCTCATCCTGGGGCATGGAAAATTTTGGATCTCCAATGACGTAAGGACATGCAGACACCATGTCCCAATGGAGAGTTTCTCAACATGCTGGAGTGATACAAGGAGATTTTTTTAAACATATTCTGGTCAGTCCTAAATTCAAGTGTGAGTACGACGTCATCTGTATTATGATAATAGGCTGAATTCACATAGTCTAGCATATATTTATACTCTAAATTAATGAGGTTTCACGGTCTTAAGTGAGTTAAATGATGATAAATTGGCTCTAATGGTGATTTTTATGTTTCACAGGAGTACAATAATCTATTGAGGACTTATGACGGTGATCCGGGAGAATTTGAAGAATAACAGAGCATGGGGTAACTCCGAAGTGATTTAAAGGCTGGAGATTTGTCAAGACAGTAGGAAACCCCACTAGCGCGGGCATTAACGCGAGACTAGCGCGCCCACGCTAGTCCAGTGATCTGCCGGGCAGTGTTAAACCCCATTAGCGCGGGCTGTAGCGCGAGACTAGCGCGCCCGCGCTAGTCCTGACGAAAAGAATTCGCTGAGAAGGGTAATTTTGGGAGTTTGGGGCCAATCCACTTAATCTATGAAAGGTTCAATTCGTCCAAAGGAGCAGATCATCTAGGTTTAAAGTTTAGAATAAGAAAAAGCAAGGAGAGCAATTGGGGCATCAATCCACATCTCCTTCTCTTGCAATTTTTATCATAGTCATGAATTCTTTTGTAGTTTTCATTATTGCTATGAGTAGCTAATTGTTTTAATCTAAGGTTTTGGTGGAACCCATTGGGGAATGACGTTATTCTGATATTAATATAGTTTTGACTGGGTGTTAATCTCTATTTGTTAAACTACGTTCTTGTTGTAGTTAATTGAACGGCCATCAATTAGCTGTGCCTATTTATTATGTATCTACTTGAGAGGGAGTGCATATTTAGGTAGTTGTTTGAACAACATCACTTCCGGAGTATAGACGAAAGTCAAAACAGAGGGTTTAGAGGTTGGATTAGAGATAACGATACCTCTGGTGCAATCTAAAGTGAGCTGTAATGCAATCTAGCTAGCGTAACTTGAGAGAGTGAGTCTAGTAAATTATCATAATTATAATTACTTGAGAGAGATTTATGGTAGCTGGAGTCTTCATGATTGATAGAGACAACTAAACAAACTATTGAAAGTATCCAAGAAAGAAGTTCACCAACGGGGGAAACCATAACCTTAGACCTTTATCGCATCTGTTTACATCTCAATATTAGTTATCTTTTAGTTTATTTAATTTCATTCAGTCGTAGTAGTAAAAATACTAAAAATTGATATTCATAATATTTGGGAACTTGATTATTGAGAATTGAGTGGTCTAACAACAATAATTGATAGGTTAATTCCCTGTGGGATTCGACTCTAGGCTAAATACTCAGATATATTTGCAACGCCCGTTTAGTCTTTTTTATAAGACACAATTGAGCGTGATCAAATTTTAGCGCCGTTGCCGGGGAATTAATGGTGTTATCAATTAGAGTTGGAAGAAATACAAAATTCTTAAGTATAGTCAATTTTCTTCAATTTTCATCTATACATTGAAATTTTAATGTTTGCTAACTTGGTTGTACAGGTGCATGCCTAGAAACTCATCGAGAACTGGTGAAGTAGTTGAAGCCTTATCAGACCCTGAGAAAGTTTTCAAGGCCTTAAATCGGGCCAATCGGAAAAGCAAACAACAACAATCAATTGAACAAATTGAACCCGACATGGAAGATCCAAACAACAGGAACAATAATAGGGATGATGTGGTAGACCCAGTTGCGTAGATAGGGGCAGAGGCTACTTTATATGACTGGGCACAACCCACAGCAAAGAATTTGGCCACTGCGATATTAGTCCCTCAAATACAGGTTGAGTCCTTCCTGATCACAAATAATATGCTGCACTTGTTGCAGAACAAGGGACTATTTTCAGGGTCATACATCGAGGACCCCCAACAACATTTGAAGAATTTCCTGTCGATATGCAAAATGCAGAGGCATCCAAACGTCACTCAGGAAGAGATAAAACTGTTGTTGTTTCCATTCTCAATGACAGGAGCAACCCAGACTTGGCTAAAATCGCTCCCCATCAATTCCATTACCACATGGGAGGAGTTAGTTAAGCAGTTCGTGAACAAATTTCATCCACCCAACAAGACATCTCAACAAACTGATGAAATCTTGAGCTTCAGACAGAAGCTAGTTGAAACATTGCAGGAAACATGGGAACGATTTAAGGGAATGTTGGTTATCTGTCCACACCATGGTATTCCAGAGAAGATGTTGGGGCAACGTTTTTATATGGGTCTAGCTGATACTGTAAAGGCAAATATAGATGCTTCAGCTGGTGGATCATTCTTGAGCAAAACATGGAGAGAAAGTCAGATCCTGCTTGATAAAATGGCGCAGAATTCAGGGTGGACAACCAGGAATGTGCCCGTTACTCATGTAGTTCACTCAGTGACCTTAGATCCATCCAATACTATTGCGGAGAACGTGGCCACCTTGATAACACAGATGAGCATACTAACTAAGAAGGTAGAAGAACCAGGGCAAAAGCAGCATGTACATATAGTGGATACAACCAATGAGGGATTATGCACATCTTGCATTAGTCAAGCATTTGGTAATCAGTGGAATGCAGAGTGTGATCACCTTCCTTATCCAGAAAACATGAATTATGTGTCAAATTATGGAGGCCAGAGACAAGGGGGGCAGAACTGAGGTCAGCAAGTTCAACCGTATAGACCACCTCACCAGTAGCAGAACAATGGAAACATGGGTGCCATGAGACCGCAAGGTAATGTAGAAGCTTATCAGAGGCCACACGGTTATAACAATCAAAATCAGCAACAAGCATACCACCCTCCTCAGCAACAACATGGGGGGAGGCAAGAAGATGGGGTTTCCAGGCTTGAAGCAATGATGCAACAGGTGATTGGGTCAACGACCAAAATGAGTGAGAGAGTAGATGTACACGATGAAGCCATTAAAAATATTGAAGTGCAGTTGGGCCAGATATCTATGGCAGTGAACAATCGTCCTCTTGGGACTTTACCTGCAGATACTCAGGTGAATCCTAAGGACCATGGTCCGAAGCAAATGATGGCAGTGAGTCTCCGCAATGGCAGGTACTTAGACTTGGAACATGAATTGACTCGTGAAATCAGGCAGATAGAGACACTAGTACTAGTGACAATCGAACTTGATGATTCCATGAATCTGACCAAGGTAAGAGTACAAACTGCTGAAGGAGAACTTAGTGAGCAGAGTGAGGCTGAAAAGGAAGTGGAAATATCCCCAGAGCCAGTAGTTGAAGTGGGAGTTGAGAAAGAAAAATCCCTAATCACTAGTAAGAAGAGACCGCCAACCCCTTTCCCTCAAAAGCTGGCTAAATACCAAAAAGATGAACAATACAAAAAGTTATTGGATATGCTGAAGAAGATACAGGTAAACATTCCTCTAATTAATGCTCTGAAAGAGATGCCTGGGTATGCAAAGATGATGAAGGATTTGATGTCCTGGAAGTTTGATTTCCAAGACTTAGCGACTGTGACTTTGACTCAGACTTGCAGTGTTGTGGTAACACGACCAATAACAAAGAAGTTTTTCTGATCCATGGAGTTTTACAATATCCTGCACCATTGGAAATTTGGCTTTTGCCAAAGCACTGTGTGATTTGGGGGCCAACATTAATATAATGCCCCTAGCTATTTATAAGAGACTGGGTATTAGTAGAGCCAGACCAACTTCCATGTTGTTGCAGCTAGCTGATAGGACGGTGAAGAGACCGTCGGGTATTCTGGATGATGTTTTGGTGCAAGTGGGGAAGTTTGTGTTCCCTGCTGACTTTGTGATACTAGACTGTCGAGTGGATGAAGTGTTGACCCATGTCACTGTATAGTTTTGAAGATTGACAAAAAGTTGACCAGTTGAACCAGGTCCATCAGAGCACACATCTTAGACTGACTAGCTGGCACATGAACCGTATATACTTAGGAAATGTTTTGAATATGAAATATCAATGAACCAAGAGATTGTCTCCTAATGCGAAAAGGTTGCAAACTGATATGATTAATTGAAGTCGAATTCAGCAAGGAAAGTAACAAAAGAAAGGAAGTTGAGTTTGGTTCGAATTG
>ML425984.1:39839-71869 GCA_005239525.1 Nicotiana knightiana
TTCGAATTGGTTCACCCAGGTAGAGTTGAACTAGAATTGGAAGACAAGCTCAACGACTGACTCTATAAATACTTGATGTATTTCTGCTGGAATTCAACACGCACAAAGCTGAAGTGAATCAAAGTCTGAAATAAAAATTCCCAGAATTATTTTTTCTAGCAGAATCATTGTGCGATACAAAGGCTAGAGTTCAACTAGAAGAACCAGTTCCATCTGATTGATTATTGAGTCTAGTTGATTGTAGTAGGAGTTTTTAATATTGTATCTTTCAGCTTTCATAGAATCAATTGTAATAGGTACGTATTGATCAAGTTAGAGTTAACTTGAGGTGTGTAGATATTATCTAGGGGCTAGTTACTACAAAGGAATTAGAGTTAATCCTTAGGATTACAAAAGAGTTTATTTTGTATGTCCGTTTGGCTCAGAGTTTTTAGTGAAGAGTTGAGAAAATCCTACTGAGGAGTAGGTCGTGATTTTTTCACCTTTTGAGCCAGGTGTTTTCCACGTAAAAATCTCTATGTTTTTACTTTACTGCTTTTTATTATTCCGCAACAATAGTAGTTGGAACACCAAGATGAACCAGGTTCTTCTACTGAGACAACACTTGAAAATTGGGTACCACACAATGTAACCTATCTTCTTGTGTGGTATTGAAGTCTAACACATCAATTGGTATCAGAGCTGGTTATCCTAGAAAGGCTAAAACCTTGTAGAAGATCAAGATGAGTGCACCACCTGGAAATTGGGAAGGTCAATCAACTGCAAGGCCACCACTCTTCAATGGCCAGTACTACTCATGGTGGAAAAATAGGATGAAGGATCACCTAATTGGAGAAGACTATGAACTCTGGGACATAGTCACTGATGGTCCTCTAGCTACCATGATGAAGACTGCTGAAGGTATAGATATACCAATAACAAGAGCAGATCTGATTAATTAAAGTCGAATTTAGCAAGGAAAGTAACAAAAGAAAGGAAGTTGAGTTTGGTTCGAATTGGTTCACCGAGGTAGAGTTGAACTAGAATTGGAAGACAAGCTCAACGACAGACTCTATAAATACTTGATGTATATCTGCTGGAATTCAACACGCACAAAGTTGAAGTGAATGAAAGTCTGAAAGAAAAATTCCTAGAGTTATTTTTGCTAGCAGAATCATTGTGCGATGCAAAGGCTACAGTTCAACTAGAAGAACCAGTTCCATCTGATTGATTATTGAGTCTAGTTGATNCTACTGAGGAGTAGGTCATAATTTTTTCACCTTTTGAGCCAGGTGTTTTCCACGTAAAAATCTCTGTGTTTTTACTTTACTTGTTTTTATTATTTCGCAACAGTAGTAGTTGGAATACCAAGAAGAACCAGAATCTTCTACGGAGACAACACTCGAAAATTGGGTACCACACAAAGTAACTTATCTTCTTGTGTGATATTGAAGTCTAACACATCAATTGGTATTAGAGCTGGTTATCCTTGAAAGGCTAACACCTTGGAGAAGATCAAGATGAGTGCACCACCTGGAAATTGGGAAGGTCAATCAACTGCAAGGCCACCACTCTTCAATGGACAATACTACTCATGGTGGAAAAATAGGATGACGGATCACCTAATTGGAGAAGACTTTGAACTCTGGGACATAGTCACTGATGGTCCTCTAGCTACCATGATGAAGACTACGGAAGATATAGATATACCAAAGACAAGAGCTGATCTGATTAATTGAAGTGGAATTCAGCAAGGAAAGTAACAAAAGAAAGGAAGTTGAGTTTGGTTCGAATTGGTTCACCCAGGTAAAGTTAAACTAGAATTGGAAGACAAGCTCAACGACTGACTCTATAAATACTTGATGTATTTCTGCTAGAATTCAACACGCACAAAGCTGAAGTGAATCAAAGTCTGAAAGCAAAATTCCCAGAGTTATTTTTGCTAGCAGAATCATTGTGCGATGCAAAGGCTACAGTTCAACTAGAAGAACCAGTTCCATCTGATTGATTATTGAGTCTAGTTGATTGTAGTAGGAGTTTTTAATATTGTATCTTTTAGATTTCATAGTAGTAATTGTAATAGGTACGTATTGATCAAGTTAGAGTTAACTTGAGGTGTGTAGAAATTAGCTAGGGGCTAGTTACTACAAAGGGATTAGAGTTAGTCCTAGGATTACAAAAGAGTTTATTTTGTAAGTCCGTTTGGCTCAGAGTTTTTAGTGAAGAGTTGAGCAAATCCTACTGAGGAGTAGGTCGTGGTTTTTTCACCTTTTGAGCTAGGTATTTTTCACGTAAAAATCTCTGTGTTTTTACTTTACTGTTTTTTATTATTCCGCAATAGTAGTAGTTGGAACACCAAGAAGAACCAGGTTCTTCTACTGAGACAACACTCGAAAATTGGGTACCACACAAATTAACCTATCTTCTTGTGTGGTATTGAAGTCTAAAACATCATGAAGAAATTCCCATAATCTTGGACATGCCATTTTTGGCCACATGTAGAGCTCTCATTGATTGTGAGATTGGGGAGCTCAAGATGAGGCTTTATGATGAAGAAATCACATTCAACGTGCAGAAATCCATGAGGCGACCGAGTGAGTTCGCCAACTGCTCTCTAATTGATGCTGTGGATGTGATAGTTGAGGAAGATGATGCGGCCTTAACTACTGAGGACCCCCTTGTTACATGCTTAATGAACTTAGATTCGGTAAATGGGGAAGAAATGGCAGAGTGGGTGTTAGCACTTGAAGGTAAAGGAGTATGGCCGAGGGCTCTTGACTATGAACCATTGCACTTAGAGAAAAGAGAGAGCCCACCAACCAAACCCTCTGTGGAAGAACCTCCCAAACTAGAGTTGAAACCATTGCCAGCCCATCTCAGGTACTCATTTCTAGGCCCCAATACTACGCTGCCTATTATTATCTCATCTAGTTTGTTAGATGTGCAGGCAAATCAGTTGTTACAGGTACTTTCAGAGTGCAAGACTTCCATTGGATGGACCATGGCAAATATCAAAGGGATAAGCCCGACATATTGAATGCACAAGATTCTCCTGGAAGAGGGACAGACCTTCCAGGGAACATCAAAGGAGCTTGAACCCAAATATGAAGGAAATGGTGAAGAAAGAAATCATCAAGTGATTAGATGCGGGAATTATTTTCCCCATCTCTGACAGCAGCTGGGTTAGCTTAGTACAATGTGTTCCCAAAAAGGGTGGCATGACGGTTGTCGAGAATGATAAAAATGAATTGATATCTACAAGAACCGTCATGGGCTGGAGGATATGCATGGAGTCTGAAAACTAAATCTCGCCACCCGAAAAGACCACTTCCCACTTCCCTTCATTGATCAGATGCTCGACAGGCTTGCAGGGAGGTCTTACTTTTGTTTCCTGGACGGGTACTCGGGGTACAACCAGATTTCAATTGCCCCGGAAGACAGGGAAAAGACCTCCTTCACATGCCCCTAAGGGATGTTTGCCTTCAGGAGGATGCCATTTGGCCTCTGCAATGCACCTGCCACATTCCAACGGTGCATGATGGCCATATTTATAGACATGGTGGAAGATATCATGGAGGTATTCATGGATGATTTCTCAGTAGTGGGAAATTCATTGATGAGTGCCTAGCAAATTTAACCCGTGTCCTAAAGAGGTGCATCGAGACAAATCTTGTGCTTAATTGGGAGAAGTGTCATTTCATGGTACAAGAAAGGATCGTCTTGGGGAACTTGGTGTCAAGTAAAGGAAGTGAGGTGGACAAAGCTAAAGTAGATGTGATTGAAAAGCTTCCACCTCCCACATCAGTCAGAGCTATACGTAGCTTCCTTGGGCATGCCGGGTTCTACGGACAATTCATCAAAGACTTCTCCAAGATCGCCAACCCCCTCTGTAAGTTGCTTGAAAAAGATAACCCCTTTGTGTTTTCTAATGATTGAAGGGTAGCGTTTGAGGAGCTTAAAAAGCGGTTAGTCACGACACTAATCATCGTTGCACCCGACTAGGAGAAATCGTTTGAACTTATGTGTGATGCCAGTGACTACGCAGTGGGAGCCGTGTTGGGTCAGCGCAAAGATAGAATAATGCACCCAATTTACTACGCAAGTAGGACTTTGAGTGGAGCTCAGCTGAACTAAACGGTGACAGAAAAGGAAATGCTGGCAGTAGTGTTCGCTTTTGATAAGTTCAGGTCCTACCTGATTGGGTCGAAGGTGGTGGTGTACACTGATCATGCAGCCATCAGATACTTGGTTGAGAAAAAGGAGTCTAAGCCGCACCTAATTCGTTGGGTGCTGCTTCTTCAGGAATTTGACTTGGAGATTCGTGACCGCAAGGGCACGGAGAACCAAGTTGCTGACCACTTGTCACGTCTTGAAGGTGCTGAGAATGCAATTGTATCGGAGGATATTCTGGAAACCTTTCCAGACAAGCAGCTTCTCGCCATAAGCGTAGAAGATGTGCCATGGTATGCCGATATTGCAAACTACCTGGCCAGTGGTATTGAACCTTATGAACTCTCTTCTGTTCAAAAGAAAAGATTTTACCGTGATAGCCGAAATTAATATTGGGATGAACCTCATTTGTTTAAAATTTTCATTGATAACATGATCCGGAGGTGCGTCCCCGAGATAGAACAATTTGCTATTTTGCAGGCTTGTCACGCAGCTCCATATGGAGGACATTTCAGAGGAGTTCAGACAGCAGCTAAGGTGTTAGAGGCCGGGTTTTACTGGCCTACTGTGTTCAAAGATGCTCATCAATGGGTGAAGGGCTGTAATGAATGTCAAAGGACGGGGAACATATCCCGTCGTCATGAGATGTCAATGAATCCAATACAAGAAGTAGAAGTGTTTGATGTATGGGGGATAGATTTCATGGGTCCCTTTGTCAGCTCCTACGACAATAAGTACATACTTGTTGTTGTAGACTACATGTCCAAATGGGTAGAAGCTATAGCGTTCCCCACCAATGATCCACGAGTGGTGGTGGGGTTCTTAAAGAAAAATATATTCACCTGTTTTGGAACCCCAAGGGCTATTATTAGTGACGGAGGCACTCACTTCTGCAATCGTGTCTTCGAGAAGTTGTTGGCAATTATGATGTGTGCCACAAGGTGGAAACCTCCTATCACCCTCAGACGAGCGGGCAGGTTGAGGTATCAAACCGTGAAATAAAGAGTACCGATCAAAATAGTAAATGCCACAAGAACTGATTGGGCGAAGAAGCTTGATGACGCACTCTGGGCCTATAGGACTGCATTTAAAACACCAATTGGTATGTCTTCATACAAGTTGTTATTTGGTAAGGCCCGTCACCTGCCTGTGGAGCTAGAACATCAAGCGTGGTGGGCATTAAAGCAGTTGAACATGGATCTCGATACTGCGGGAGAAAATCGAGTCACAGAGCTACATGAGTTGGAAGAGTTCAGATGTCAGGAATTTGAAAGCACAAGGCTATATAAAGAAAGAATGAAAAGGTTACACGACAAAAACATTGTGGACCGAAATTTCAAACCCGGAGACAAAGTATTGCTTTACAATTCAAGATTGAGATTATTTCCGGGTAAGCTCAAGTCCCGATGGCCTGGACCATTCAAAGTGGTCAACGTGTTTCCTTCTAGTGCTGTGGAAACTGCTGCTGATGATGTGTCTAACACTTTAAGGTAAATGGACAAAGATTGAAAATGTATGTGGGAATGAATGAAACTAGTGAGCTGGCTGTGGTGCATCTTCTTGAACCTCAGAGGCTGAGCGAACCTTAATTGCGCTCATTCTGCGTCATGGCACGACGGTAAATCAGGCGCTTCATGGGAGGCAACCCAAATAATATAGTGTTATTGTATAAATTACTAACATATGCAGGTGTGCAAGAAAAAGGGTGAACACAGAACCACAAGAAAAGAAAAAAAATTGTGCTGACGCCTGGACTAGCACGCGCGCGCGCGCTAGTCAGGTTTTACACTGCCTCACAAAAATAGCCACTAGCGCGGCCATGCTAATCGTGCGCTAGAGGTCGCGCTAGTGGGGTTTCTCACTGCCCCTCAACCCCTGGACTAGCACGCACGTGCTAAGCTAGCGCTAAGGTCGCGCTAGTCCGTCTCGACACAGGTAAGTTTTGGATACATTTTTTTTTAGTTTGTTATTTTCTTGTAGAAATTTCCCCAACCACCCAATTACTCCCACCCCCAACCGACACTACTCTATTATTCCTCCCTCTCTCAATAAAAATTCACCCTCCCATAAACCCTTTCCTTTCTTCTTCTTACTCTTCTTCTTCTTTTCCTCTTCAATTTTCCTCCCCCAAAGAAGGCAACCCCTCTCAAGCACTCCCACCTCTAAGCATTCTTCAACCCCCATTACTCCATCTCTATTATCCAACCCTATAGTTATGTACTTCTCACCTTAATTTTTTTTTTATTATTTATTTTTGCAACTTTATTTTTCTTTTCCATTGTGTACACAACTTGTAGCTTTTTGTTTTAATTTATTGGTAGCCATAATGGGTAGTAGTTGATTTGTGCTGAAAATAGATGACATAGGGAGTGTGGGGGTGTTGTGAGTATGTTTGGGTTATTGTGGTGGTGATTCATGTCCACTATTTAGTGCTTGGGGTTTTAAATTGTTTATGCCCACCATATGTTTGTAAAAAGACCCCAATGGAGGGAAATAATGTGACCAATTTGTGGTGAAGTCTGAGTAACCACAGTTGGGTCACCCTGTTGTACTGAGCTAATACCATGCTAATTGTAGGTACAATGCCTCCACGCAAGCGTCAAGCCACATGAGCCTCCTCAAGTCGTTCAGCAAGAACCTCCACCGGAGGAAGGCCCCAAAAATTAGTAGACTCGAGGCCTTTCAACAGCCACAAGTTTGTCTCAGCGTAGGCGCAGGACAGATTCGCTGAAAAAGAGGATAAGACAGCTATACTTGAGCAGGCCATGGACTCTGAAGCCATTAGGATGAATTTCCCCAGAATGTACAATGTGTTGATGCAGCGTCGCATGGACGTTTTCTTTGAGGAACCTGACGAGGCAAATGCCATGATTGTCAGGGAATTTTATGCTAACGCTCCGGAGCATGAAAACTATGTTGTGACAGTGTGGAGAAGGCCGGTTAATGCCTCAATAGAGCACATACAGACAATGTACAGGCTACCTCCACCAACAGCTGGTTACGTAGATGCCTACCAGACCTACAGCGGAAAAATGACTCCTTGGGATATGTTCACCCCGACCATCTGTCGACCGACCATTACATTGAAGTGGTACAAGTATGGAAACAAATTCCACTTTTCGGGCCTCAAGTTTGAGGCCAAATGCTGGTTGTACCTGATTAATAGTCGACTATTTCCATCCAAGAACACTTCGGAGGTGAACATTCCTCGAGCGTGTCTGATTTGGTGCTTCATGGTAGATGCGCCGTTCGATGTGGCACAGTTAATTCATGAGGAGATGTTTATTCGCATGAAGGTCCAGAGGTATGGGTTCCTCTACCCATCACTTGTCACTCGACTGTGCGATGCGGCTGGGGTGCCAGGCGACTTTGCTATCGATGGCCGGGTACCTGCGATGCACCCTTTCAAAGATGAAAGAGTTACTACGGGAAAGGAGGCAATGGCAGCCGATGAGGAATTAGTGGGGCATGACTCTGAGGAAGATGAAGCAGAGGAGGAGCATGACCAAGGAGGTGAGGAGACTGAGCATATGGAGGAGGAGCAAGTTGTGGACGTTGGAGGCCCGTCTAGGGCCAGTCGGGGCCAGCGGTTGGATCACTTGGAGCACGACGTGGCCGGGTTGAGAACCTCAGTGACTGAGCTGGGGACCCGAGTGGATGAGATGGCCACCCAACAAAAGAAGTCTGAGAAGAAGATTATGGGCTGGCTACGCGCCCTGGGTCGTCTTGCAACGTCAACCCAGACACCGTCTCCGATCAAGATTGAGCTGCCAGGGAAGTCCCTTTACCTTACTCTGTCTTTTCATTATCCATGAGGACATGTCCTCGTTTTAAGTGTGGGGTGGGGGATGGTTTCCCTATTGTATTGTATGTTGTATAAGTTGTGAATTATTTGCTTTATGTTTTGGTTAACTTGATCGAATTGCAGTTTTGTGTTATGTTTTTTGTGTAGTTTGTTTTAGTTATTGTTAGTAAAAGTAATCAAGTCGTCTTGGCCCGACGACGGATCCCTTTGGCGGAGGTTCTTGAGGGTCCAAGTCAATCAAAAAAATAAAAATAAAAAAAATCAGAAAATTTAGTGGACTCCTCCTGATGACGGATTTCGTAGGAAGTTTTCTTGAGGGAGGTCAGTCCGAAGAAAACACCAAATAGATTTTTTTTTATTTTCTATATAGGTAGTGTAGTAGCTCCCTCTTGGTTTTTCTTTTGACCACGGTTCTTTTGCAAGAGTTTATCTTGAACCGGGTATAGCTAGCTTCTTTTATTTTTTTAATTGTAGGAATCATTTGGGCAAGGTGCTGAATGATAAAATGCTACCCTTAGTGTGTTACACCCAAACACCGTGAATCTTAGAGTGTGACGCTTAGACTCACCTGTTGACTCTTGTAGAATGCCTTAATGGTGCATGTTGTAACTAACTTGAATGCTCAAAGGAGTATTTTGATGAACCAATTTGGATTGAATTATGTGCTATGTGTGTGTGAGGTGTTTTGCATCTATTCTATGTCTGCATTTGGTACCTAGAACTTGCCCCGTGTGTGTACAAATCGAAATAGAAGTCTGTTTAGTCTTAGAAGGGATATAGACATTTCTTTGTTAAGCCAGACACAAATATATACCCATCTGAATATAATTAACCATAGTCAACCCCTTTGAGCTTATAAGCCTGTTTCTTTGATAACCACATTATGAACCATAACCAATTATTTGAATAGCCTATTTGTTTGAACCTGGTACTTCCCACGAGCACTTGAATTGTTAGCAGATATGTAAAAGTCAAAGTGTGGGGTGGTGGTTTGATTTGTAAGGAAAATCAAGGAAATAGAATGAAAAATGCAAAAGTGAAGGCCACTTAGAAAAAACACAAAACAAAAGAAAAAAAGAGGACAATAAATACATGTAGTCCTTGATAATTAGTGGCATGTGGTAATTATGAAGTAAAGCAGGGTGAAAGTTCTGGCCAAGCATGAAAATGGGCTGAACGTGAATGTAATTGTATTAAAAGTGCTTAGGGAGGTTAGTCACTATATCCAAAATGTATCCTACCCGTCCCTTAGCCTACATTACAACCAAATAAAGACCTATTGATCTTAGAATGAATGAACTCAATTAGTGGAGTATTACACTACGGGAAAGCCTATGGCCTATCTATGTGACATATGAATGTTCTTTTTGAGAGTGAGTGAATTCTTTCAATTAAAAGTTCCTGTTGTTCTGACTATTATCTGTTATGAAACTACTCTCAATTGTGTGAAGTGAGGGCATATGATTTATGAAAAGAGGTAAGTCTTGATCTCCTCGTAGTATTTCGAGGAAGTAAGATTGTAGCAGGGCATGTGAGAGTCATTGTTTGAGGCATAGATGTTACACTGCTAGGTGCAGGTCTAGCAATGATTTAAGTGTGGGGTGTTGATAATAGGCTGAATTCACATAGTTTAGCATATATTTATACTCTAACTTAATGAGGTTTCACGGTCTTAAGTGAGTTATTTGATGATAAATTGGCTCTAATGATGATTTTTGTGTTTCACAGGAGTACAATAACCTATTGAGGACTTATGACGGTGATCCGGACGAATTTGAAGAATAACAGACCATGGGGTAACTCCGAAGTGATTTGAAGGCTGGAGATTTGTCAAGACAGTAGGAAACCCCACTAGCGCGGGCATTAGCGTGAGACTAGCGCGCCCGCGCTAGTCCAGTGATCTGCCGGGCAGTGTTAAACTCCATTAGCACGGGCTGTAGCGCGAGACTAGCGCGCCCGTGCTAGTCCTGACGAAAAGAATATGCTGAGAAGGGTAATTTTGGGAGTTTGGGGCCAATACACTTAAACTATAAAAGGTTCAATTCGTCTAAATGAGCATATCATCTAGGTTTAAAGTTTAGAATAAGAAAAAGCAAGGGCAAGAAGCAAGGAGAGCAATTGGGCATCAATCCACATCTCTTTCTCTTGCAATTTTTATCATAGTCATGAATTCTTTTGTAGTTTTCATTATTGTTATGAGTAGCTAATTGTTTTAATCTAAGGTTTTGGTGGAACCTGTTGGGGAATGACGTTATTGTGATATTAATATAGTTTTGATTGGGTGTTAATCTCTATTTGTTCAACTACGTTCTTGTTGTAGTTAATTGAATGGCCATCAATTAGCTGTGCCTATTTATTATGTATCTACTTGAGAGAGAGAGTGCATATTTAGGTAGTTGTTTGAACAACATCACTCCCGGAGTATAGACGAAAGTCATAACCGAGGGTTTAGAGGTTGGATTAGAGATAATGATACCTCGGGTGCAATCTAAAGTGAACTGTAATGCAATCTAGCTAGCGTAACTTGAGAGAGTGCGTCTAGTAAATTATCATAATTACTTTAGAGAGATTTATGGTAGCTGGAGTGTTCATGATTGATAGAGACAACTAAATCAAACTATAGGAAGTATCCAAGAAAGAAGTTCACCAACGGGGGAAGCCATAACCTTAGACCTTTATCGCATCTGTTTACATCTCAATATTAGTTATCTTTTAGTTTATTTAATTTCATTCAGTCGTAATAGTAAAAATACTAAAAAGTGATATTCATAATCTTTGGGAACTTGATTATTGAGAATTGAGTGGTCTAACAACAATAATTGATATGTTAATTCCCTGTGGGATTCGACTCTGGGCTAAATACTCAGATATATTTGCAACGTCGTCCGATTATTTTTTTATATAAGACACAATTGAGCATGATCATATTCCTATAAAAATCTAGCTTAGCGTCGAGTAGAGCTTTTACATCCTCAAGAAGAAATGTTCTTCTATGAAAATAACCGCAAATTTCCAGCGAAGTAACATTCCTAGCATATATTTCCTGCTCGTCATCATCATCATCATGGTTTTGTCGCCCGTAGTCATCGATCATCAACTTGTTCACACTTTTGGAATCAATATCAAAATAATCAACCCCATAACAACTCCTAAACGTGAGGGACTCCAGCGCATGACATCCAGAACAAATCTTTTTAATAACGTCTCGGTTCAATTCAGCATATCCAATTTCTAAAACCCTAAGAGCAGGCCAATAAATTTCCTCTTTTGGTACAAGATTGCAATTGCACAAACTTAGAACTCGTAAACCGACATGGAATCACATAATCTGGGGTAAATTGTAAATCTCAATCAAGTTACCTCGTGACCTAAGATTCAGATCCAGTTCCTCCACATGCTTATTGTTAATGGATATCATCCATCTATTAACGTGTCGAACAAAGTGTTTGCTGTAATTAAAATCGACCGAAAACTTTTTGACTCTACTAGGCCGGCAAAGAAGTAGTGTATTATCAATAAAGATGACGAATTTATATATACCATTAACATGTAGGCCGGAGTAACTGAAAATTAGGGATTGTGATAAAGTCCACAAGAGGTGCCATCTTTTTGACAAAACCTCAGTTACTACGGACCTCCTGGGACCGCCGGAATACGGGTCCGGGTACGTTTACTTAAAATATTGATCAAAGGCAACAAAATAATCAAAATTTAACTCTAAAAATTATTATTTCTTATATTTTTCACATAAAGGCTTTTCGGATTTACGTCCGGATTGTGCACGCAAATCGAGGTAATTAGAATTAATCTGTTTAAGGCTAATGAGCCCGAAATGGAGTCTTAATTCATAAGATGACCCTTTGGGTCATCACAATCTCCACCTCTAAAACAAACGTTCGTCCTCGAACGGACATAGAAAAGTACCTGAACTGGCAAACAACTGGGGATATCTACTCTGCATGTCCGACTCGGACTCCCAAGTAGCTGCCTCGACAAGCTGACCTTTCCACTTCACTCTAACTGAAGGGTAACTCTTCGACCTCACTGACGAACCTACTGGTCTAAAATGGCTACCGACTCCTCCTCATAAGTCAAATCCTTGTCCAATTGGATAGAGCTGAAATCTAACACGTGGGACTGGTCACCATGATATTTCCGGAGCATAGACACATGGAATACCGGATGAACTGAGGATGACCTTGGAGTCAACGCAAGTCTATAAGCTACCTCCACCACTTTCTTGAGAATCTCAAATGGCCCGATATATCTAGGGCTCAACTTGACCTTATTCCCAATCTCATAACACCCTTCATGGGTGATACCCGAAGTAATACCCTCTCTCCAACCATGAATGCCACATCACGAACTTTACGGTCGACATAACTCTTTTGCCTAGACTGAGCTGCACGAAGTCTATCCTGAGTGATCTTGACCTTATCTAAGGCCTCTTGAACTAAATCTGCACCCAATAACCGAGCTTCTCCAGGCTCAAACCATCCAACTGGCGATCTACACCGTCTACCATATAATGCCTCAAAAGGAGCCATCTGAATGCTCGACTAATTACTATTATTATAAGCAAACTCTGCTAACAGCAAGAACTGATCCCAAGAACCTCCAAAGTGGATATCACAAGCGCGAAACATATCCTCTAAAATCTGAATAGTACACTCGGACTGCCCATCCGTCTGAGGATGAAATGTTGTACTCAACTCAACCCGCGTACCTCGATAAAAAATGATAGACACGGACTCACCGTGAAGGAGAACAAACTCCCGAATATATATCTCCACCAACCTCTTCGAAGTATAAGTACTTTCCACTTGAATGAAATGTGCTAATTTAGTCAACCTATCCACAATAACTCAAACCGCATCGAATTTCCTCTAAGTCCGTGGGAGTCCAACAACGAAGTCCATAGTGATACGCTCCCACTTTCACTCAGGAATATCTATCTGCTAAAGTAACCCACCGGGTCTCTGATGCTCATATTTCACCTGCTGGCAATTCACACAACGAGCCACGTAAGCAACAATATCATTTTTCATGCTTCTCCACCAATAATGCTGCTTCAAGTCCTGATACATTTTGGCTGCACCTGGGTGAATAGAATACTTAGAACTGTGAGCTTCCTCAAGAATCAACTCACGAAGGCCATCAATATTAGGCACACATATACGACCCTGCATCCTCAATACGCCGTCATCTCTGACTGTAACCTTCTTGCCACCACCGTGCCAAATTGTGTCCCTTAGGACCATCAAATGTGGGTCATCATCCTACCGATCCCTGATATGCTCAAATAAAGACGACCGAGCGACTGTACAAGCTAAAACACTGCTGGGCGAAATATCCAACCTCATGAACTGATTAGCCAAAGTCTGAACTTCTGAAGCTAATGGTCTCTCACCGAATGGAATGAATGAAAGGCTACCCATACTCACTACCTTCATACTCAATGCATCGGCCACCACATTGGCCTTCCGGATGATACGATATAGTGAAGCCATAATCTTTCAATAACTCTAACCATCTCCTCTGCCTCAAATTAAGATCCTTTTGCTTGAACAAGTACTGAAGAATGCGATGATCCATGAAAACCTCACACGACACACCATAATGATAGTGCCTCCACATCTTCAATGCGTGGATAATGGCTGCTAACTCTAAGTCATGGACATGATAATTATTTTCATGGACTTTCAACTGCCACGACGCATATGCAATCACCTTGCCTTCCTAAATCAATACAGCCCCGAGCCCAAAACGGGAGGCATCACAATATACCATGAAAGATCCCAAACTTGATGGTAACACCAACACCGGTGGTGAAGTCAAGGCTGTCTTGAGCTTCTGAAAGCTTGCCTCACACTCGTCCGACCATTTAAATGGAACACCCTTTTGGCTCAGTATGATCTTAATATTTGTTCATAGTCAATCACAGAATCATCAAATGACTTCATGTTAACAATAATCTCCTTTCAAACATTTACAATACTGATAACGAGATGTGATGCATGAAGAACTCATAATTATTTGCCCGAATTAACATGTCTCATTTAACGCCACATGGGCGGGCACCTACCTCGTAGGTTAAAGCTCAATAATTTTAACATGAATTTGACAAATTATGCCCAGATAATTTTATACAAAAAATTTCAAATAAACCTAACATGCATGACCCCCTATTAGTACTATAGTACAAATTTCAGTTTCACAAGGGAGAGTTTAAACACAAGAATTTTCATCACAAGGATCTCGTCCTTATATAACTTACACCGCAGCTCGTAGCCCGATTTAAACATATCAAATCATATTAAAATGCGAGGGTCTCGCCCTCAATTCTGAATCACGAGTGATACGCATATCGTGCATATCGAAACATTCCATTTTCTTTTTTTAAATATTTTCCATTAAACAAGATTACAACACGTAACGATAGACATAACTATCTCTATAGAATTTCTCAATACAAGTATTCACATAAGTAGATTTTAGAGTTACGAAGCTCACCCGATAGTGGAGCATATTAGGAGGACTTTCCTAGGTACTCATAACCGAATCAAGTTAAAGAAATTATCACTTTATAATAACTAGATATTGTTCTTGTAATGACACCATTTGATGTAACAACCTCAGACATACTATAGAAAATTTATCAACAGGATGGGTCTCCACCTCTAGGAATCTGACCTCCACCTTTGACATTCCGACCCCTTTTTCCCTAGCTGGTCATGTAAGTTGAGTTGTAACTGCAATGGGGCACGTAGCCTGAGTGCTCTGATGAAATCTACTCTGAATGTCCGACTCGGATTCCCAAGTAGCTGTCTCGACAGGCCGACCTTTCCACTTCACTCTAACTGAAGGGTAACTCTTTGACCTCACTGACAAACCTACCGGTCTAAAATGGCTACCGGCTCCTACTCATAAGTCAAATCCTTGTCCAATTGGATAGAGCTGAAATCTAACACGTGGGACGGGTCACCATGATATTTCCGGAGCATAGACACATGGAATACCGGATGAACTAAGGATAACCTTGGAGGCAACGCAAGTCTATAAGCTACCTCCCCCACTCTCTCGAGAATCTCAAATGGGCCGATATACCAAGGGCTCAACTTGTCCTTATTCCCAAATCTCATAACACCCTTCATGGGTGATACCCGAAGTAATACCCTCTCTCCAACCATGAATTCCATATCACGAACTTTACGATTGACATAACTCTTTTGCCTAGACTGAGATGCACGAAGTCTATCCTGAATGATGTCGACCTTATCTAAGGCCTCCTGAACTAAATCTGTACCCAATAATCGAGCTTCTCCAGGCTCAAACCATCCAACTGGAAATCTACACCGTCTACCATATAATGCCTCATAAGGAGCCATCTGAATGCTCGACTGATAACTATTATTATAAGCAAACTCCACTAACATCAAGAACTGATCCCAAGAACCTCCAAAGTCGATAACACAAGCGTGGAGCATACCCTCTAAATTCTGAATAGTACGTTCGGACTACCCATCCGTCTGAGGATGAAATGTTGTACTCAACTCAACTTAGGTATCCAACTCACGCTGAACTGCCCTCCAAAAATGCGAGGTAAACTGCTTACCTTGATCAGAAATGATAGACACAGGCACACTGTGAAGGCGAACAATCTCCTGAATATATATCTTTGCCAACCTCTTCGAAGTATAAGTACTTTCCACTTGAATGAAATGTGCTGATTTAGTCAGCCTATCCACAATAACCCAAACCGCGTCGAATTTCCTCTAAGTCCGTGGGAGTCCAACAACGAAGTCCATAGTGATACGCTCCCACTTCCACTCAGGAATCTCTATCTGCTGAAGTAATCCACCAGGTCTCTGATGCTCATATTTCACCTGCTGGCAATTCAAACAACGAGCCACGTAAGAAACAATGTCCTTTTTCATCCTTCTCCACCAATAATGCTGCTTCAAGTCTTGATACATTTTGGATGTACCTGGGTGAATAGAATACTTAGAACTGTGAGCTTCCTCAAGAATCAACTCACGAAGGCCATCAACATTAGGCACACATATATGGCCCTGCATCCTCAATACGTCGTCATCTCCGACTGTAACTTTCTTGTCACCACCGTGCCGAACTGTGTCCCTTAGGACCATCAAATGTGGGTCATCATCCTACCGATCCCTGATACCCTCAAATAAAGACGACCGAGCGATTGTACAAGCTAAAACACTACTGGGAAAAATACCCAACCTCACGAACTGATTAGCCAAAGTCTGAACGTCTGAAGCTAATGGTCTCTCAACGACTGGAATGAATGCAAGGCTTCCCATACTCACTACCTTCCTACTCAATGGATCGGCCACCACATTGGCCTTCCCGGATGATACGATATAATGACGTCATAATCTTTCAATAACTCTAACCATCTCCTTTGCCTCAAATTAAGACCCTTTTGCTTGAACAAGTACTGAAGACTGCGATGATCCATGAAAACCTCACACGGCATGCCATAAAGATAGTGCCTCCAAATCTTCAATGCGTATAATGGCTGCTAACTCTAAGTCATGGACAAGATAATTCTTCTCATGGACTTTCAACTGCCGAGACGCATATGTAATCACCCTGCCCTCCTGCATCAATACCGCCCCGAGCCCAACACGGGAGGCATCACAATATACCATGAAATATCCCGAACCTGATGGTAACACCAACACCGGTGATGAAGTCAAGGCTGTCTTGAGCTTCTGAAAGCTCGCCTCACACTCGTCCGACCATTTGAATGGAACACCCTTTTGGATCAATATGATCTTAATAATTGTTCATAGTCAATCACTGAATCATCAAATGACTTCACGTTAACAATAATCTCCTTTCAAACATTCACAATACTGATAACAATATGCGATGCATGAAGAACTCATAATTATTTGCCTCAATTAACGTGTCTCATTTAACGCCACATGGGCGGGCACCTACCTCGTAGGTTAAAGCTCAATAATTTTAACACGAATTTGACAAATTATGCCCAGATAATTTTATACAAAAATTTTTAAATAAACCTAACATGCATGACCCCCTATTAGTACTATAGTACAAATTTCAGTTTCACAAGGGACAATTTAAACGCAAGAATTTTCACCACAAGGATCTCGTCCTTATATAACTTCCACCGCGGCTCGTAGCCCGATTTAAACATATTAAATCATATTAAAATGTGAGGGTCTCCCCCTCCATCCTGAATCACGAGTGATATGCATATCGTGCCAATCAAAACTTTCCATTTTCTTCTTTTAAATATTTTCCATTAAACAAGATTACAACACGTAATGATAGACATAGCTATCTCCATAGAATTTCTCAATACAAGTATTCACATAAGTAGATTTTAGAGTTACGAAGCTCACCCGAGAGTGGAGCATATTAGGAGGACTTTCCTAGTTACTCATAACCGAATCAAGTTAAGGAAATTATCACTTTATAATAACTAGAGATTGTTCTTGTAATGGCACCATTTGATATAACGACCTTAGACATACCATAGAAAATATATCAACAGGATGGGTATCCACCTCTAGGAATCTAACCTCTACCTTCGACATTCCGACCCATTTTTCCCTAGCTGGTCATGTAAGTTGAGTTGTAACTGCAATGGGGCACGTATCCTGAGTGCTCAGATGAAATGATTAAGCTGTTCATACCGATTTTATGCCAAATAACTAGAATAACCGTTGTAGGAATCTGGTAGCGGTGGTGCATTAAAAGAACTCATTGAAGCACCCCGAGTAATCAGATATATGGACTGGGCTGGTCGGTTGCCCGAGCCCCTGCTGAAATAATTTGTTGTTGCAAAGAAAAATCCACTAAATCTTTTAGAACCTCGAGACCTCTTAGTCTTTTTAGCTTCCTCATTTCCTCATCCCAAACACCTTCTAACATCTAAGCAATTTCTATCCTTAGCCGAAATGAAGTATCAACCTGCCCTGAGTCATACAAAATTTTACAATCATAATTAAGTCCTTTAATGAGTCTGGGGACTCGCCCTCTGGCTATATGAACCGAAGTAGGAGTATGACTGGCTACCTTATCGAACCTGATGACATATTCTGACACCGTCATGGTGACCTGACGCAATCGTTCAAACCCTATGCGCCACACTTATAGAGAGTCCGAGGAACAAACTCTTTCAAAAGCATTTATGAGAACTGAGTCAAGTAGTTGATGTTGCAATGGTTGGTCGTCCTCTTCATAGGCTTGCCACAAACACCGGCGGCCAATTTCTTCTTTTACTATGTTGACTCAACACTGCTGAGTTACCCCACTTATTCATATGCTCTTCGTTATTCCTTGGGGTAACTCTTATCCTTATTGATGCACAATGATCTCTACGGTAAGGCCCTATACAAATAATTGTTGGCACGAACCATTTAGTCTAGAAGCTTGTCAACCACTGTACTCCTTCTGAATCATCCCAAAATCCGCAACCGTGACTTTCACGCTGAGTAGACCTTCTATAGATTTAAAGTTGGTTATATAACTCTTTTGGTACTGAGGTATAGAGTTATTAAGGAGGCATACACACTGCAAGTCCCAGCTTTATCTCTTGCAAAATCTCAGGCCTTATACATTCTAGGCCAAAATCGATATAACTCATGACCCCGTAATCTATTCCTTGATAGTGGACTTCCCCACTTCGTAGGTCACAATGTCTGATAATCCACAATGTTAAACTTCACAGCTCATATAAATCAACCTCGCTGCTTTCAACTTATTCCCATGTTCTGCAATACTTCAATACTTCTTAGCAGCGGTCAAGAAAATTGTGTGAGTCCTCAAAAGGTGTACCACTGAAATGGAGTGGAAATAGTTTGGTAAGCTTGTCCAACCTCAATAAACAGACTAGTGCCTCCTGCAACACTGGAATAGCTATAAATCCTTCTGGAATCTGAACTAGTCCAACATGTACCGACTGAGCCAGAACCTCCGCGTCTAGATCCATTTGAGACTTTACAATGGGTGCTGATGTTTGAGCTTTAGACTGAGCTATGCTTTTGTCTCTTCCCCTAATTGTAGCTGTCATTGGGGCTTCACCTCTTGTCCGGTTAGACGCTTTGTGTGTTGTCGAGATTTTTGAGAGGACAAGAATAGACAAGTTCAATCATCAATGATAGAATAGATTCGCACGATAGAGTAGAATAGAAGTTAAATTGTTCCTAACTTTATAGTCTCAGAAAGATAAGTACAGACGTCTCCATACCGATCCTTTAGACTCTACCAAGTTTGTTCGTGAATGTGAGATCTAAGCAACCTAGTGCTCGATACCAACTTGTCACGACCCAAATTCCCAACCTTGGGGGTCGTGATGGCGCCTAGCACCACACTTGCTAGGCAAGCCAAATGTTAGAGCTCGATTAGCTATTTTTCTTTGAATATTTACTTAAACACAATAAGACAGTTTGAAGTAAATTAAATCTAATGATTTCCAACGAATAACTTCATAAATAAAATGATAAACGAATAAATAAACCGAGCCACAAAATAATTATATAACTATAAGACTACCCCAGGATCTGGTGTCACAGTTCACGAACTTCTAAGATTACTACAAATAATGGGCTGAAAGAAATAATGTATCTGTTTTGAGTAAATAAAACAGTCTCTATAAAACTAAGAAAAGACCTGCGGACGCCAGCAGATCTACCTCGTGTCTCCGAATGATAAATGACAACTACTAAAGTCTCTAGCGATGGACGGTACCTGGATCTGCACAAAAGAGTGCAGAGTGTAGTATCAGTACAACCGACCCCATGTACTGAGTAAGTGCCGAGCCTAACCTCGACGAAGTAGTGACGAGGCTACGGCGGGACAATCATAATATAACTTGTGGTAATATATTTTTATAATAAAGCAAGGAAGAATTTCTAAGCTAAACAAAATAATAATCTGTAGTAATAAATAAAATAACTCAGCTGCCTTTACCAGGTCTCAGCTATAACCAAATTCTCACATAGTCTCCAAATTTCCAAACTTTGCTTTAAAACAAAAGTAAGTGCAAAATATGAAAAATAGTAAAGTAAATCAGTAGTTTTTCCAAATCTTTAAATTTTGAAAATCAGTAAAACATAAGTGTCCTCCCTTATTGCTCCTTTTTGCGGCGTGCAACCCGCTCCCACCTGTCCACCCTTATTGTGTGTGTGTGTATATATATATATATATATATATATATATATATCACCCTTATTGCTCATGTTGCGGCGTGCAATCCGATCCCACATTTCCAGCATTATCACTCCTTGTTGCGGCGTGCAACCCGCTCCCACCAGACATATCATATTAGTTTATTTACGAAAATTTTCACAATTCAGGCTAAGCCTTTCACAACATTTTTGTCTCAACAATTGTAACAAGAAACTGTATTTCTCATAAACTTCATCAATATCATCTCAAAAACGAAACCAACCGGAACGTGTATATATATTTCGTAAAACAATGTCAACCAGCTCAATCTTTATATACCATAGTGAAACCAAGGAAACAACCAACACTTTCCAAAATAATTGAAACAAGACTTAAACAAAATCGAGTAGTACAGAAACATCAATGAGCATAAAACAATTAAGCCATGAATTAAATAAATTGAAAACGGGGAAGGGATCATATTTAACAGATAATTTGGTGGTGCATAGATACTCGTCACCTCATCTATACACCACACACATGCAAATTCACATAGCATTAAGTTGGGATTTCTATGCCCTCGAGTCAAGGTTATGCCAAGCACTTACCTCAAATTCGCAGGTCATTCACAGCTCAATTACAACTTTTCCTTTCAAATTCACCTCCAACACACTCGGAACTCTTTGAAAGCAGATTCTGTGTTTATGTGCAAGATCTCAACCTGAGGAAAGCTTTGTAGAAGGATTGCTATTCCAGGGAGCTCCCATTTCTTGATAGGAGTGTTTAATGCCAAGTATTTGCATCTCATCCTGGGGCATGGCAAATTTTGGATCTCCAATGACGTAAGGACATGCAGACACCATGTCCCAATGGAGAGTTTCTCAACATGCTGGAGTGATACAGGGAGATTTTTTTAAAAACATATTCTGGTTAGTCCTAAATTCAAGTGTGAGTACGTCGTCATCTTTATTCCTATAAAAATCTAGCTTAGCGTCGAGTAGAGATTTTACATCCTCAAGAAGAAATATTCTTCTATGAAAATAACCGCAAATTTCCAGCGAAGTAACATTCCTAGCATATATTTCCTGCTCGTCATCATCACCATCATGGTTTTGTCGCCCGTAGTCATCGATCATCAACTTGTTCACACTTTTGGAATCAATATCAAAATAATCAACCCCATAACAACTCCTAAACGTGAGGGACTCCAGCGCATGACATCCAGAACAAATCTTTTTAATAACGTCTCGGTTCAATTCAGCATATCCAATTTCTAAAACCCTAAGAGCAGGCCAATAAATTTCCTCTTTTGGTACAAGATTGCAATTGCACAAACTTAGAACTCGTAAACCGACATGGAATCACATAATCTGGGGTAAATTGTAAATCTCAATCAAGTTACCTCGTGACCTAAGATTCAGATCCAGTTCCTCCACATGCTTATTGTTAATGGATATCATCCATCTATTAACGTGTCGAACAAAGTGTTTGCTGTAATTAAAATCGACCGAAAACTTTTGACTATACTAGGCCGGCAAAGAAGTAGTGTATTATCAATAAAGATGACGAATTTATATATACCGTTAACATGTAGGCCGGAGTAACTGAAAATTAGGGATTGTGATGAAGTCCACAAGAGGTGCCATCTTTTTGACAAAACCCCAGTTACTACTGATCTCCCGGGACCGCCGGAATACGGGTCCGGATCTGTTTACTCAAAATGTTGATCAAAGTCAACAAAAAAATGAAAATTTAACTCTAAAAGTTATTATTTCTTACATTTTCACATAAAGGTTTTCCGGATTTACGTCCGGACTGTGCACGCAAATTGAGATAATTAAAATTAATCTTTTAAGGCTAATGAGCCCGGAATAGAGTCTTAATTCATAAGATGACCATTTGGGTCATCACACCAATGAACCTGGTTTATCTAGGAAGACACCTGTGAACAAAAAAGTCAGAGCACTTGTGCAGGAAAGTAGGGTGAAGGATGCAGAAATACTTCGGCTGAAGAACCATCTGGCGGAGGTTGAATCTGAGAGGGATGCTATCAGAACTGAGCTTGCTAAAGAAAAGGAGAAGAATGAGAAAATTCTTCGAGATATGCTATCTCTTCTCCAAGCCAAAAACCAAGCCTCCAGCCCTTCCCAACCTTAGAGGCCTAAGCCTGCCTTAGTACATCAGTGACCCAGATTACGGGCTTTTCTTGTTTTTGCTCATGGTTTTTAATTATTTTTCTTTCGTTTTGTGGATTGTGGATGAACAATGCTTTCTATCAAATGAAATCGGATGTTTTTGCTCTTATTCTTGTTTCGATTTCTTTGATAGTTTGAATTATTAGTTAATTGTTGATGATTAATCCATGATTGCACTTGCAGTAGCCCCAGTGGCCATGAGTAATTCTTAAATGACTGGGACTTTCACAATTTTTGCAACTTTTCGATGATGCCAACAAGAGGAAGAATGACTATGTGCTAATCTGAACATGTCATATTTATAACCTAATGAACCTGGTTCTTTTGTGATAAATGCTTAATACTCTAAAATGTGTCAATGTTGGATTAAGTTGGATACATGCTTAAGCTTATGGACGCACAGAGTTTCTCATCATCAAAAAGAGAGAATTTGTTGGCCCAAGAAATTGAATGATTTTGAAGATTGACAAAGGAACTCAAAGATGAACCTGGTCCATCATTGGGAGACATAGACACACGCAGGGTTAAAGGCACATAAGGTACACATGCAGGAGATAAATGAAATCTGGGAAATAAGAGATATCTCCTAATCGAAAAGATTGTAAAATGATAAGGAGAAGAACTCCTTATTCAGTTAGAACATAATCAAAGATAAGG
Source organism: Nicotiana knightiana (assembly GCA_005239525.1). Lineage (NCBI taxonomy): Eukaryota > Viridiplantae > Streptophyta > Magnoliopsida > Solanales > Solanaceae > Nicotiana > Nicotiana knightiana. The sequence continues at coordinate 62,817 of ML425984.1, forward strand.
AAGGGTTTGAGGAGTTGAGATTAACTAGAACTCTTCCACCACGGAATAGTAGCATTAGAACTCTAGTAAATCTCTCGTCTACTAATCCTATATATTGCAGATTGTTCTTATTGTACAAGTACGCACAAAAGAGAAGTTAAGCAAGAATTGAGAGCAAAATTAGCAAGGCAATTTTGCAAGCAGTTCGTGTGAGATTTAAGTGTGCGACTCTGAAGCTACTTGAACCAGCTAGAAAAACTAGTTCCAAATGTTGTCTTTTAGTCTAGTTTACTTGTAGTAGGTGATTTCAACTTGTACTTTTTCAGTTTTATCTAGAAGTGTCTGTAATAGATTCTGTGTGTTTCAAGTTATAGCTAATTTGGAGTTTGTCGCAAATAGCTAAAGACTAGTTTGCTACAAAGGGATTAGAGGTAATACAACTTTATTTTCTGTATTTATTATTTCGCAAACAGTAAAGGTTGGAACACAGAGAAGAACCTGATTCTTCTATAACTAGTGCACGCGAAAATCGGACACCACACAAATCATCCCTCTTGTGTGGTACTGACGTTTAGAACATCAGTATATAACTTATTAAACAAAGTATCTGTAGCTTGCCCTTCCATTAATTTGATCTATTCCTCTCTATCAATCTGTACATTGATGATATATACTACTAGCATTTAATTTTTTACTTGAATCCTGATTCCACTTCATATTATTTAAATGACGGGTCATAATTGATTAGAATTAGTTATTTGTCTACATCTATCCTAATGCTTCCCTCCCTCCCCCCCCCNATATAATATGGATATTAACACGGATTTTTCATGACCCATTTTTTACCGGTATCAATATGAGTACGTTGGATTATGACCTCTTTTTCAACATACTTAAATTCAATTCAATACTTCTGTTTACTATCACTAAGTAAGGCTACATTAGTGAAGCCTTGATGACAAAGTTAACCAAGCAAACCGTGTCAACGACGAAGATTAAGATTTAGTACAACTCCATTGCTGCATTATATCAAATAGGAGGGAAAAAACAACCCAAGTATACCTCTTTTGTATAAGTTAGAGACAACAAATTTCAAACATCCACAATTGAAATCAACATTCTTTATTGTATGTGGATTGTATTCTGGAAAAAGGAAAAAGAAAAAAAGAGAGAGTTGTACTCCAACTTAATTTTACAAAATTATCAATCAAAGTCCCATGGTTGCCATTATGGAACCATTTGTAGAAAAGAGGAAAATTGATGGGTACAGGAGATTCCTAGGCTTTCAGCATTGCCTAGTTAATGATAATGGAAAATTTTGTTATTTTGGTCTCACAACTGGCATATTTCAGTTCAAGATACTGATGATCAACAAATCACCATTACAGTGGCTAATGGTACTGGGAATAAAAACATTTGGATCAAAGTTGTTTATGCCAAATGCACAACAGTTGAGAGAAAGGACCTATGGAATGCTATTGATAACCTCAATATGGTGATTGATGGCCTTTGGTGCATTGGGGGCGTCTTTAGTATCATTTGGGATTCAAATGAGAAAATGCGAGTTAAGCCTCATAGGGCTTACAAGAGTTTAGATTTCATCAATTGCTTGAACAACTGTGGTATGATTGATATTGGCTTTGTTGGATCCATATATACGTGGTGCAATAATAGAAAACCTGACAAAAGAATCTAGAAAAGACCGGACAGAGTGTGAATAATAATTGGGACCACATTTTTCAGAACAACACAATTAAGCATCTCCCCTGTAACGACTTGGACGGTTGTTTTAAGGATTTAAGCTCCATTCGGCGGCATAAGATCTTGAACATCTTCGTGTGGTAATTTTGGACTTAGGCGTGCATCCAGATTTGGATTTGGAGGTCCGTAGGGTGATTTGGAGCATTTCGGCGAAAGTTGAAGTTTGGAAAGTGGAAAGGTTTGACCAATGGTTGACATTGGTGATATCGGGGTTGGAATGCAATTCCGAAAGTTGGAACAACTTCGTTATGTCATTAGGAACTTGCCTGCGAAATTTGACGTCAATCCGGGTTGGTTTGATTGGTTACAGCACGAGTTTCGAAGTTGGAAGATTTGGAAGTTCATGGTTCGATTCGTGGTGCAATTTGTATTTTCGGCGTTGTTCGATGTGATTTGAGACCTCGAGCGAGTCTGTGTTAGGTTATAGAACTTGTTTGTGTGTTTAAACGGGGTCCCGGGGGCCTCGAGTGTGTTTTAGATGGCTTCGGGCCAATTTATTCTATTTTTGGATTGTTGGTTTCTGGTGTTTGATGTTATCTTTCGCGATCGCGTAGTACCAATCGCGATCGCATAGTGTTCTGTGTATCTGCCCCATTTTTCTTCATCGCGTTCGCATAGTACGGTTCGCGATCATGAACTTGTGAAAACTTCTGCACTGTGTTCGCGTTTGATCTTTCGCGTTCGCGTAATGGTAGCCTTGTTCCTCACTCTGTTCTTCGCGTTCACGTCTTTGGGCACGCGACCGCGTAAGTATAGCTTACTGTTATACGGGTTCGCGTAGGGTCGTTCCGGGCAGCCTTCTTTTCCTTCTTCGTGATCGCGTGGATTTTTCCGCGATCGCGATGCATAAATACCTAGGCAGAATATAAGTTTTTCAAATCGAGGGTTAGGACATCAAGAAACCTTACTGAGACAGAAATCCCAAATCAAATGGTTTGAGGAGAGTGACTATAATAGTAATTATTTTCATGACATCATCAAAGATAGAAGGAGAAAGCTAGCTATTAAGAGAATAAAAAAATAACAGAGGAAGATGGGTACATGGAGAAGAGAAAATAGGCAAGGTAGCAGTTAGGCATTTCATAAAGATATTCAACCTAAAATTGATTCATATAGATGATAATATTCTGGATTGCATACCTCATTGTATCAATGATATGGAAAACGACATTTTAACTACAATGCCTTCTGAGGAGGAGATCAAGGAGGATGTTTTCACCATGAGCTCCTATAGTTTAGTAGGGCTAGATGGTTTTAATAGAAGATTTTATCAAAGCTGCTGGGCTATCATCAAGGATGACATAATAGAGTTTGTTCTAGCATTTTTCATAGGTTTCAACCTTACAAAATACTTCTCTCACACATGTCTAGTCTTGATTCCATGATTCACCTAGTTCCTTCTCAGAAATGAGGTCTATCAGTCTGTCTAACTTTTCTAATAAGATTGTTACCAAGATTCTTGCTAGAATGTTGAATCATTATCAGAGTGGATTCAACACTGGTAAATTAATTACATAAAATGTAATGTTGGCTCAGGAGATAACTCAGGAAATCACTAAGGATAACAAAGGGGAAAATATGATCATTAAGCTTGATATGTCAAAAGCCTATGATAGAATGTCATGAGTTTTTATTGACAAGGTGCTGGAGATATTTGGCTTTTCTCAGCAGTGCATAACTCTTATTCAGAGAGTAATCTCCGGGATATAGTATTCTGTAGTAATCAATGGAAATAGAAAGGGTTTCTTCTCAAGTTCTCAAGGTTTAAAACAAGGAGATCATCTATCTCCTTATTTATTTATCTTAGGAGCGGAGAATTTATCCAGACTTCTTAACCAGTTGTTTTAGGATCAAAATTTTACTCTATAAACTCTAGGGGTCCAAAAATCAACCACTTGGAATATGCAGATGACCTCATGATCTTCACTGAAGGAAATAACAAATATGTCAAATTGATTATGAAGCAAATTAGCAATTATAAAAATGCCTCAGGCCAATTGGTTAATGGCGATAAGAGTTTCTTTATCACTGCCCCAAGAGCCTCTCCTAGCAGGATTAATATAATGAGGAATGCTATTGGTTTCATGGACAAGAATTTTCCTTTTATTTATCTTGGATGCCCCATTTATATTGGTAGAAAAATGATTGTCTATTTTGATGCAATGGTGGTTAAAAGACTCAATGGATGGCATGGCAATATGTTGTCAGTTGGATGCAAGATGGTTCTTGATAATTTATATGAGTCCACCAACTGTATAGAGACCTAGTTCTATATCAGTTCCCTCAGTGTTAACTACTGAAACAGTATGTAAATAAGACACATGATTTTTACGTAGAAAAATCCAACTCAAGGGGACAAAAATCACGACCTACACTGGTAGGATTTTAACTTCACTAACTTGTAACTACATTATTACAAGCCACTTTGTAATGATTCTATTACAAAGACTTCAACCTCACTAACTTGTAATACACTTACTACAAGCCACTTTGTCACTCACTAGTTACAAAGACTTCAACCTATGACTAACTCTAGTCACAACACAAACTCAGAGGGTTTATGATTTTGAGTTTCCTAAAACAAAGCTTCTAAGAAAGCAAGATAGGAGTTGCAATGAAGAACAAACACAAGATTACAACTCAACTAAGGACACACATAGACTCATAATGAAACTGGTCCTTAGTGGAGTTGTCTCCTTGTTCTTGACACACTTGTGACTTCAATGTTGGATGAGATCTTCAATGCTTGAGAGAATATCACTAAATTCTCAAGTGAGTATGTTGTTGTTATACTCATTGTTATTATACTTCAATGACATCACAAGTATGATGTCCATCCTTGGTTGGTACAAGGCTCTTCCCAATGGGAATTGACTGCTGCACTGTTTCTGCACTGTAGCATGCACAGTTACAGGGAGTCACTTTCTGCAGTTACTTTCCAGCTGTAGAATTGATTTTGCACTTCTGTCAAGAAAACACCAAGGGATCAGGTCCCTGAATTGGTTCTTGTGTATCCGAAGTCATACTGCTCACATTATCTTAAGTCCATTGCTGAATAATTGTACCAAGTATGCATCAGGTCCTTTATCTGGTTCTAGATAAGGAGTTTGTTAGAACATCAAAATATAAGGCTGTAAAATCTTAAGCCCATCAATTTCCCCTTTTTTGATGATGACAAACTTTTAAAATTGATAAATGTTTATGGATCTTGACTTAACCAGATAAAGTCCCAGTAATCTCATATGTTTCCTCCTGACTCTATGCTTCCCCCTTAATCACCTGCTTCAATCTTCAAGTATGCTTATACCTTTCCCCTTTTGGCATCATTAAAAATACACAAGCAGGCAAAAAGGCATAAAGAAGTCTCACATGGCTAAATCATGCCCCATGTGTGCACACAACATGATAGAAAAGAGAAACAAAAGGAAAACAAGCATTGTACTAGCAAAATGAGAGTTGTTTCATTGATAATAATTGGTTTTAGAAACATAAGTCTTTGCGATGACAACAAAGACTAATTTGGACTGATTCAACGGGAGCAGCAACAGTGAGATCCAACATACCATCACACAAAAAAAAAACAACAGCCACAAACATCAAAACACAAGATAACTGGTTACTGAGAGGATCCTAAGGGACACTAGAAGAGGGAGGCTTAATGGTTTTGAGAACAAGGTCCATGAGGGCATTGGCAGACATCTTCTCCTCAAGCAGTTTCTCCTGCAGGTTCTCCACCTGTTGCCTAAGCTCCGCATTCTCCTTAGTCAAGCGAGCAAATTCTTCATTGGAAGAATTTACAGCCCCAGGTGCTCCAACAGCTTGACTTGAGTTTCCAGTATGGCATTCCTAGCCTTCAACCTTCTGATTTCTTCAGTAGAAACATTCTGAGCATTTATCAGATGAGAAATCGTCGAAGTGATTCCCCTAACCTTTTCCACGCACTCACATTCTTCCAGAGTTGTTTTGTAGAAGGTTTGCTTGCGGGTTCCTACTTTTGGATTTCCCAAAGCTACCTTGTAGAAATGGAATACCCGAGTGAGGAGAAATCTGTATGGAAGCCCGTGATTTCCATCTTGAAAGTTCGCCACCTTTTTCATGTGTTCTATCATAATTGCTGGCAGATTTATGGTTGTGAACTCATCAAGAGCCTCCATCAAGACCATATCAGACTTGGAAGCTATATACCTCCTCTCAACACGGGGTAAAAGAACCTTGTTGATCAATTCAAAGAAGAGCTGATACACCGGCAATAGTGCCTTATTATGCACCCGTTCCCCCTACTGGATAGCTTGCTCTTTCACAATAGCTCTCCTAAATTTAGCTCCACAAGCACCCTTGACTTAGGTCATCCATTCACACGGAACTTGAAGAATTTTCCCTAACACAGAAACGTCAATCACAATGTCAACTCCATTTACTAGCACGCAAATCTGGTCCCCTCCAATAATCAAGAGAGTTGCATAGAAGTTTTTCACCTTATCTTCATAGACCTTAGGCACATCCTCCTTAAACAAATTACCCCATTGCTGGAATTCCACCAGCTCCAAAACTTGCCTCATTCCTGCCATCTCCGAGATTTCTGGGTCAAACATGCGACCCCAAAAGACTTTCTGAGTTCTCAATCTCTCCTGTCCAAGTCCACTGTAACTTGGTATGGTCTTCATTGAACTAGGTCCTCCCACAGTTTCCCGCTTTCATTTTCTAGACTTTTCAACAGACTTTCCTTTCCCACTCGCAGCAACCAAAGTATCACCTTCAGACAGATCTTCCTCAACCATAACTTTCTTAGATTTACCACCACTCTTCATAGATGTTTCACTTTGTTTTTCAACAGCTTCGTTGGAAGCACCAAACACATACTTTTGTACCTTCGTAGACCTTTCACTAAAGAACTAGGTTCCTCTTCGACATCTTCATAAACCTCAACCACTGGAATGTTTTTATCAATCACAACTTCTCCCTGTTTCATCAATCTCTTCTTCTTTTTCTTATTGCTCCTCTTACTCTCCTGCAAACGTACTCAAAAGCCTCTTTCTTCTGCAACCTAGTAGCTGGTCACTTGGAAGAAGACTCAGGAGTGACTGCTGGCTTTCTTATTTTAAAACGGGCACTAAGAACCATGTCATATTTATCATCTTCGTCAAAAGGTACCTCAATAGGAGGAATGGACTCCAAAGGCTTAGTGTAGAAGATGGGCTCCTGGTTTGTTTCCTCTGAAAGAGAGTCAGGTTCTCCATCAGGTTTTTCTGGGGCCTTGTCATGAACATGAGACTCAAAAAGCACCATGGTATCTTAATCCCCTAAAAATGGAGTTTCTTCCCCCTGAGACTCAGGCAGAGGGGAGGGTCCTTCACTCGTAAGACTCTCAGCAGCGATAGCCATGATGTTTTTTGCCACTTCCTTTTTTGGTGACTCCATGGGAGCCACTGAGTCCAGTATGGAGGATTTCAAATACTGATCGGGATCTTCCTCAGAGACCTCTGATGCATGAGGGGTAGCACTTTCCAAATTCCTTGGTTTGATCAGAAGGAGGAGGAGAAGTAGGGTTAACATTTGGGGAGTCAGAAGTTTCAACACTTGGAAGTGAGGCAGGGTTTGATGAAGGATCAAGGGGGATAGGAGATGAAGAGGAAATGGGTATGAGTACATTGGTATCAGGGGTAGTGGAGGAGTGGGTTTCTGGTGGTGAGGCTAAGGAAGGTGGAGATGTGGGAGTGGTGTTATTGGCAGGAGAAAGAGAAGATTGTTCGTCGGCCATGGTGAGAGAAGTGGTAGACGGTTCTGAACAAAATACAGAGATGACATGAGAGATAATGGTTCAGAACTCTGGGATTGAGAGGGTTTTATAGAGAGAAGTGCTAATAATGAGAGGGAAGAGGAATGGGTTCTGAAGAATTTTGAAACGGCGGTAGGTTTGTGGGAATATGTAACGTGCAGAGGAGGTGAAAGGATTTGAGAGTCAAGACGTGATATGCAGGCTTTGAAAAGTTGGATGATGTGGAAGTTGAATTAATTTTTTTGTCTTTTGATAAAAGCATGAGAAAAACACATTACTACTACCGGTGGTACAGGAACAGGGTTCCTGACCTGTTTTTGTAAAAATATTTTTGCAACTCTCTTTCGCAGTTCAACACTGTACCTTTAGCTTCTATAATCATCATGTGTGTCTACCGGCAACTGTATAGATGTGAGTTAGGCTTGGTCAGAAAACACTTTAGCTAATTTTACGTGAGTATGACTTCCATAGCCTTATGAGAATAACCAGGTTCTCAATTAGGTTTAATTAACCCCAGTGCCATCCTATTTCTCTCAAAGTGTTCCCTACTTAGAGATTTGGTGAATATATCTACAATTTGATCTTCAGTGCAGCAAAATCTCATACAGATAAGTCCCTTTTCCACAATGTCTCCGAGAAAATGGTGTCTGACATTAATGTGTTTGGTTCTCTTGTGTTGAACCAGGTTCTTTGCCATGTTTAGAGCACTGGTGTTTTCATATAGAAGCGGTACACAATCAATGTATACTCTAAAGTATTCCAATTGTTTCTTGATCCACAGTAGTTGAGCACAACACGAAGCTGCAACAACATATTCCGCTTCAGCTGTTGAGAGAGCTACTGAGTTTTGTTTCCTTGTACCCCATGAGATTAGACATGATCCAAGGAAATGAGACATTCCAGATGTGCTTTTCCTGTCCAACAGATAACCTGCGTAATCAGCGCCAGCATAACCCATAAGGTTGAAATTGTCACCTGAAGGATAATACAGAACCAGGTCCTGTGTGCCCTTAAGATATCTCAGAATTCTCTTAGCAGCCTTCAGATGAGATTACTTAGGATTTGATTGAAACCTTGCACATAATCCCACACTGAATACAATGTCTGGCCTGCTGGCAGTAAGGTAGAGTAGTGATCCAATGATTCCCCGATACATTGTTTGATTTACAGGTGATCCAGAATCATCCATGTCCAGCTTAGTAGTAGTAGCAATAGGGGTATCGATCACCTTTGATGCTTCCATATCAAACCTCTTCAGGATTTCTTTGATGTATTTCTGCTGACTGATACACGTTCCCTTTGTGGACTGCTTCACTTGAAGACCCAGGAAGAAGTTCAGTTCCCCCATCATGCTCATTTCACACTCACTTCCTATGATTTTAGAAAATCTTCACATAGTGAATCTGCCGTAGCCCCAAATATATTGTCATCCACATAAACCTGAACAATGAGCAGGTTTGATCACGCTCAACTGAGTCTTATAGAAAGACTAAACGGGCGCTGCAAATATAATCTGGGGTATTACACCCAAAGTCGA
>ML425988.1:7106-48725 GCA_005239525.1 Nicotiana knightiana
ATGATGGCTATTTTCACTGACATGGTGGAAAAATTCGTAGAGGTGTTCATGGATGACTTCTCAGTCTTTGGGCCATCTTATGATGATTGTTTGAAAAATATGAGCATGGTGGTGGCCCGTTGTGAAGAAACGAATCTGGTGTTAAATTGGGAGAAGTGTCACTTTATGGTGCAGGAAGGCATCGTATTGGGTCATAGAGCATCTAAAAGTGGCATCGAAGTTGATAAGGCAAAGGTGGAGGCAGTTGAAAAATTACCTCCACCAATATCAGTGAAGGGCGTCCGGAGTTTCTTGGGACACGCATGATTTTATAGGCGTTTTATTAAAGATTTTTCTAAAATTTCTACTCCTTTGCAGGTTGCTGGAAAAAGATGTCAAGTTCAATTTTGATGCACCCTGCCTGAAGGCATTTGAGGAGCTAAAAAAGAAATTGGTAGCTGCCCCCATATTGTTGCACTTGATTGGTCAGTACCATTTGAACTTATGTGTGATGCAAGTGACCATGAAATTGGGGCAGTGCTAGGCCAAAAGAAAGACAAGGTGTTTTATTCCATCTACTATGCGAGTAAGACCCTTGATGATGCACAACAAAATTACACCACCACTGAAAAGGAGCTGTTAGCAGTGGTGTGGGCCTTTGAAAAATTCCGGGCATACTTGGTGGGAACAAAAGTTATAGTCCACACAGATCATGCAGCAATCAGGTATTTATTTACAAAGAAAGAATCTAAAGCTATATTGATGCGCTGGGTTTTATTGTTGCAGGAATTTGATGTGGAGATAAGAGACCGAAAGGGCACTGATAACCAAGTAGATGACCGTCTGTCAAGGCTGAAAAATCATGACCATGTTGAGGAGGGTGGAGATATTAAAGAAGTTTTTCCTGATGAGCAACTTTTTGCTATAACCCAAGACCCTCCTCTGTGGTATGTTGATTATGTGAATTATCTGGTGAGTGGGGTACTTCCTCCGGAAATAGAATCTATGGCAAGAAAGAGGTTCTTACGCGATGTGAAGTTTTACTACTGGGATGAGCCCTATCTGTACAAAGAAGGTGGTGATCAGTTAATGAGGAAATGTATTCCTGATAAAGAAGTGGAACTTGTGTTGTATGATTGTCATGCATCATCATATGGGGGCCATCATGGTGGAGATAGAACATCGGCGAAAGTGCTACAATCTGGGTTTTTTTGGCCAACGTTATTCAAAGATGCCCACGCATTTGTTAAAAAGTGTGACTAGTGCCAGAGAACAGGAACAATAACAAAGAAGCACGAGATGCCTTTGCATAATATCTTGGAGGTAGAGATTTTTGATGTATGGGGGATAGACTTTATGGGTCCATTCCCATCATCCAGGGGAAATAAATTCATTTTGCTGGCAGTTGACTACGTGTCGAAATGGGTGGAGGCAATTGCATTGCCGACAAATGATGCCATGGTTGTCGCTGTGTTACTGAAGAAAAATATATTCTCCAGATTTGATACTCCACGTGCCTTGATTAGTGATTAAGGAACCCACTTTTGAAATCAGTTGTTGAATAACCTTTTAGCTAAATATGGGGTCCGTCATCGAGTTGCAACAGCATATAACCCTCAAACGAGTGGACAAGTAGAGGTATCCAACAGAGAAATTAAGCAAATATTAGAGAAAACAGTGAGTGTCAACAGGAAAGATTGGGCTGCTAAGTTAGATGATGCCTTATGGGCATACAGAACAGCGTACAAAACACCAATTGGTGCATCACCGTACAAGCTGGTCTATGGGAAGGCATGTAACTTGCCCGTAAAGCTTGAACATAAGGCATATTGGGCCATCAAGAAGCTAAACATGAACCTTGAAGCCGCGGGTGAGAAAATATTGTTGCAGTTGGATGAATTGGATGAGTTCAGGTTGCACTCATACGAAAATGCCAAACTTTACAAAGAAAAGACCAAGAGATGGCATGACAAACATATAAAGTCGCGTCATTTTGAGCCAGGCCAACAGGTATTATTATTCAATTCTAGGCTTAGACTATTTCCTGGAAAGCTGAAATCGAGATGGTCAAGCCCGTTTGAGATAGTGAGAGTCACCCCATATAGTGCACTTGAGTTGCGAGCTATACATGGTGAAAAAATATTTTTAGTAAACGGACATAGATTCAAATACTATTGGGGTGGTACCATAAATCGTGGGAAGACCAAGGTCGTGCTCGCTGATTAGTGAGGCGAGAGTCTGTGTCGTGCCGCGACGTTAAATCAGGCGCTTGTTGGGAGGAAACTCAGTATGTATATCTTTTCATTATTTTTTTAGTGTCAGTTTTGTGTTGTTTTTATTTTACAGAGTATGGGAAGTCTGAGTATCCAAAAGTTGAAGCTGAGGGGCATGTTTGAGCTTAAGTGTGGGGTCATCCTGACTCTAAAGACTGAGAATCATGTCCGGGCTATGCCTGAGAGGGTCTCAGGGAGTATTTCTCACCCTTGTTTTAATATTTTTATTTGTGATCATGCATCGAGGACTATGCGTAACATAAGTGTGGGGTGGGGAAACTACTTTCTGAAGTGAAGTGTAATTGTATAAAATTATTGTTTTAGTTCTAGAAAAATCTCGGACTTTTCCCAACGATGGATATGTTGGACAATTTTCTTAAGGGATAAAGTCCGATTTAAAAACACCAAAAAGATTTTTGATTTTTTTTTTGATAGTTAGGTAGTATCCCTTGGTTTTTCTTTGGACACTGGTTCTTTTCCAAGGGTGTAACTTGAACCGGGTACTTTAAAATTATTTTTTTGAGTATTTAGGAAGAAACTGAGTAACTTAGAAATACCCTATGGCATGTTTGATGCCGGCATATTAGGTTATGACATACATTCTGCTTTTCCTTATATTTGGTTTGACTTGTGATGCCTGAGTAAAAATAAATAGCCTATTTTTTGACACCCTAGCTCAGTTGTTTGACTTGTATGCTACATAGTGTGATATTGCTTAATTTTCTCAATTTTGTGTGCTTGCTTGACTTGAGAGTTGAATAAAACCGTTGTGATTGAGTCATGTGCAATGTGTGAGTGAGGTTTAGTGATTTTCTATGCTATCCTGTGTAGTCTAGAACTTGCCCCGTGTGTTAATCTAAGCGAAATTGTAGGTTATGCTAGTCTAGGAGATGACGTAGGCGTTTTCTTTCTTGNAATGTGTTTGTCACATGAAAATTAGAAATTTCCATTGCTAGCCCTTTGAGCCGTTTGACCTTTTCTTTGGTACCCATATTACAAGTCGTACCCCTCTTTTGTTCTTAAATTGAGACTTTGCACCTTTTCCTCCTAAGGCACTTAGTCGCTAAAAGAAATAAGGTGAGACAATGAGGATTAGTTTTTGAGTGGAGCCATGGAAAGACCTATTAGTGCACTAAAAAAATTGTATTCAAAAGTCACTAGTCATTGAATCTTCATGTATGGAGTGTGTGTAGGAAAGAAAAAAAATGATGATAGTAAAAGTATGTACAGAAAGATACACACCCCAAATTTTTATTAATTTGTGCTAGTGAAAATATAGAAGTGCTTAATTGAAAAAGCGCTATGTTGAATATGAATTGTGGCAAGGGAATTGGTTGAGAAGAATATGTGTTGATTTGTGAAGGTAGTGTATTAAAGTGCTTAGGAGGGTTAGTCACTATTCCTAAATATATCCTACCCGTCCCTTAGCCTACATTACAACCTTAAAAGTCCTAATTGATCCTAGATTTGGCTAACTTGAATTAGTGGAGATCTACACTACGGGCAAGCTTATGGTACGACCACGGGATGCATATGAATTCTTTGTGAGAGTGAGTGAATTTGTTCAATTGTGTGATGTCCTTAAATTATGTTCAAAAGCATATTTGAATGTGTGGACTAGTTATATTCACTCTTTTGTTGTTGGTGAGGGCACGTGATCTCATGAACGATTGGTAATGTTGTAACTTTCTTGTTGGGTAGGTGCATGATTTGAGAGTGCTAAGTAGTTGCAAGTTGACTCTTGAGGTTGGGTGGTTGCAATTAGGTTGTTGGTATGATTGATTAAATTGTTATACTTGGACATGTTTAAAGAAGGAAAAGAATGTGAAATTTTGTATGTCATACTTGATTGTCAGTATCGATCATAGTTAAGGGGTAGGGTGTGTGATTGAAAGTAAAATACTCCTTGATAATGAAATGTGTACGTGTTGAAGGGTAGTAGATTGTCCCATTGCTCGAGGACGAGAAATAGTCTAAGTGTGGGGTGTTTATGTGTGGCTATAATTCATGATTTAAAGCATTATGTACCTTATATTTTATATGCGTTAATGATAAAAATACACGTCGTATGTGCATAATGGAGTCTATTTCATATGTAGGTGAATTGGAGATGGAAGCCGAGCTAAATGAATGCATAAACGTCAAAAATACGCTCAAGAGTCGAAAAGGAGTGACCCGGGCTATAGCCTGGGAGTTTGAGTTGTAAAGCCTGGTCATACCAGGCTATAGCTGGGCATTTGGGCTATAAAGCCTGGTAGGACCAGGCGTTTGGGGGGCTTGAGGGCCCTAACGTCGGGCCTGGCCAGGCTTTATCTGGCGTTTGGGCCATAAAGCCTGGTCCCTGGTCCGGTCAAATCAGAGTTTTGAAGGTTTTAAGTGTTTTCCGATTTGAATAGAAGTCTCGTACACGTTTAGGGTTTGTCCCAAACATATAAATAGACCCAAAAACACAACTTTGAAGGGAGGATGCCATTTTTGGAGAGAAGATACACACGGGATCATTAGGAAGCGAAGGATTTCTCAGTTTTCTTCATCTTATTCTAGTATTTTCAATATATACAACACTTATGCAATTGTTTGATTATAGCATGAGTTGCTAAACACTCATTGTTCTAGGATTGTGGTTTAGCCATGGATATTGTTATTCGACATTAATTTAACCTTGATTATAGTTCACTCAATATATGGTTGTTTCTTCAATTCTGTGTTTAATTGCTTAATTGTCTGGCCAGCAGTTAGGTTCTATATACTATCTATGTTATGCTTGGGAAAGCCGTATATAGATTAGAGAAGAATTGAAGAGAGCGCGATCTTAACCCTTCAGGGGAGCGGATTTGTGGTTAGGATAGGAATATACCTAGTCACCGTGCTTAATTAAACATCGTAATCTTAGTGCGTTATAATGGATTAATTTTATAGGAATATAGGCGTTAATCTATTGAGAATAGGCGAGTAGTGCTTCGGAAGAAGGCTATGAGAGCAATTATCGATTAATTAGCAACCATGAGTGAATTATATGAAAGGGAGAGTTAATTAGAATGCAATACGAGTGGTGAATTGATCACAACCCTGGAATACTTGTCTCTACTGAATACACAAGAATATTCTTGTCACTTGATAATTAGTTAGTTAATAGAATTGTAGTAGAAATTAGTTACATTCCTAGATTTTATTTTGGCTTGATTAAATAACAATTAGAGTGATTCAGCAAGTAGTTTACGCAAGACCCTGTGGGTTCGACATGCGATTTAACATTATATTACTTGCTACGACCACGTATACTTGTGTGTGCGTTTGGGACCAACATCAAGCCAACGATTGCTTCTGCCAAGTTTGCCAACTGCTCCTCCATAGATGAAGTTTTTGACAACTGCTCCTCCACAGATGAAGTGTTTGTCACCATGGCTTGCATGATTTTCGTGGACGATGGAGAGTAGCATGGATTGTCACACATATTGATCCTCGATTGACTCACGCTACATTGTGTAAGTGGGGAGGATTCGTCACTCAAAGCATCATCATTTTCCTTCACAGAAGAGTGCTTAGATCCGGAGAGGTCAATCATAGCAAGAGTTTTCTTGATCTTTTCAGCAACATCGCTTCCTTCTTCGCGTGCGTTTGTGGAAGATCTTGCTCCTTTTGAGGATGAAGATTTGAAAATAGGGGTTGATGCGGACGGCACTTGGGGTGCTTGTTGTCCTAACGATCTTGCTTTTCTCCTCGTAACTGATCCAAAGCTTCCAAAGGTAACATTGAGGATGCTTTCCACATCAGCATAGAACCTGGAATTAGCAGCCATAGCGGAAGTTGAACTGGAGTTGATTTTCTTGGAAGCCATTTCGTTGTTCTTGAACTTTGGTGATTGAAAAGTTGAGATGAGAGGTAGAGATTGTCCCACTGGGCGTGCCAGAATTTGTAGACGATAAATTGCATCGACAAAATAAAATCAAGACCGAAAAATATTGCAACAATTGTAGTATTTTATTTCAAATGCTTGAGTGATACAATCTCTATGAATCCTCTGATTCTTCTTTTCAATAGTAAATAAATTCAAGGGCCTTTAAGCTTGATCTTGAATATGTAGTTGTCGCCACGAACGATGATCTTGAATTCAACTAGCACGAACTTTGATTTGAACTCGTACTCCTTGGACCTTGATTTGTTCTTCGTTTTTAAGCTTGAACTTGATTTCTTGAACTTGAACTTGATTGCTTAAAGATTGAAACTTGTAGAGAAATTTACGGCGTTTGATCCACGAGCTCTCTCTTACTTCTTGTTATAACTTCTGGTGTCTTTTCTGGGTTATAAAGACCCTTATTATAGTTGTGTGAGGGAAGAATTATGATAAGAACAAACTCTTTCCAACCAATCAAATTGAAGTGTGACATGACCGTATTTGATTGGCTAGAACATGTCACTTGCACACGTGGCGCGATTTCATTGGCTTTTTAATGTGACTTGGCATGCTTTGTCATTTGACACGTCGCACAAAACTGGGCCTCTAGGAAGATGACATATTGGGCTTAATGAAGTGGGCTCATCATTTTAGCCCAATTAAATGGACTAGACCAATGGATTAAAACTTATTTATTTAATCCAAATATATTGGACTTATATAATTAATTCAACTATATTAGCCCGTAGTATTTATTTGGACTAATATATCTTGAATTTAAAATATAATCTAAATTATTTTATGAATTTAATTTTAATAAAATTCATATGCCTACAAATATTTTTTTACAATAAGACCCAAGGAAACGAATTATAAATACGTGGCTAACATCTTATTAACTTGAATTTTTTTATCAATGTGTATATTAATATTATATTTTATAAGATAACTCCACTATAGACAAAAAGAAAGAAAGAAAAAAAAATGTAATATTAATACTATATTTTACAAGATGATTATACTATCGACAACAAAATAATAATTAAGGCCCTTTATTAAAATTTGGCTTTAGGCCACGAGTTTTATTGAGACTCCTTTGTTTAAAAAATATTTTTAGTCTCATCCAAGAAAGAAATAGTTGGTTCTTGCAATGAGATTTCTCATTTGTGTGACTTTTTGATATTGTAGTATATCTAGGGGAAGAAGTATATTGAACTCTGTGCATGGGAGAAGCTAAGTGCATGTAATGTCAAGTTATTCCTTCGAGATTGTCCATTTCTTCTAAGTTTGCTTCCAGAAAGAAGGCATTTTGTTGCACTACACTTCTTTATATCTTGGTTCATTATCGTTCTAACTTTGTATTGACATTTCTAAGTTTTTAAATTCTTTGAATTGGAGTGACTCCAATAGAAATTTAGAATTTTGCAACGAAAACAATGTGGAAAACTAGACTCAAATTTTCGAAGGAGGAATTATTTATCTTAATGTTTGGTCTATGTAGCATTTTGTATTTTGTTCATGATTTTGTCATTATATTAGACATCATGTCGGATTATATATGAAAAATTTACCTGCCATAGCTAAATCTAAGAGTTATTAATGGATCTTAGCTACCTTTTAATTTAATTCATAGCGAATTTTTAATTTACTCATCATAGCTAATACAATCTTTTATCTCAAACCTCTTTCTCTCTTCTCCCTCAACTCTCTCTCCTTTTCCCTCTCTTCTCCCTCGGCAGCAGAGAAGTCACCGCCAACCGTCTTCTCCGGTGGAGTTCTACGGAGCCCAACTAAACAGCCGCCTCTTTCTCTCTTCCCCACACATCACCACCCTCTATCGTATACCCCCTTCACCGCGAATCACCCTTAAACATCGTCGCCACCCACCGTTAGATCCAAATCTGAAATCACGAAGTTGCGATCAATCCATTACTGGTGGTGAAAATAATGGAGGAGGAAGATCGGAGGCATCACCGGATATAGATCTAACGGAGAACCCCGAATCCATGACTTCTTCTCCTTCTTTGTATTCACATCTGAGTGTATTCGTATGACCTAAGACTCATTCCTCCACCACTACTTTTCAAACCGGAAAAAGAAGTCGCCTTTTTCTTCTCCATTTCCTTTCATGTCGGAAAATTGTTGTATAAATACAGTGTATTTTGTATTTTCGTCAAAGATCTAAAGTTTATTTTGGATTTTCGCTAGAGATCCGACAGGGTTTAATTGTATTCTCCATTTTTAAATACAGTGTATTTTGTATTCTTGTCGGAGATTTGACAGTGTTTTTTATTTTTTAATTAAATATATTTAAGTTTTAAAAGTATTTGAATGTATTCTTCATTTTTACAGTGTAAATACAGTGGTAAGTATTTCTCGAAGATCCGACTGGGTTTGATTGTATTCTTCCTTTTTAAATACAGTATATTTTGTATTTTCGCCGCAGATTTGACCGGATTTGACTTTATTCTTTATTTCGTCATTTTTTAGTATAAATACATTCAAATACAGTCGAATATGTTCTCAACCTTGGCACATCAAATAAGGTTAGATACATGTGAACAGTTTATTCAAATACACTCACATACAAGCGGGGAAAAAAAAATTAAAAATATAGCTTAACAGTAAATTCAAATACACTCAAATACATCGAATTGTCCAAAACTAGCTACGAAACGTAAATACATAAAATATAGCTACGGATTGTTAAAAGCTCCTTAAAAGATGGTCATTTCTAAAAGTTCCCCTATTATATATTAACACATTTCTTTAGAGTAGAATTTTAGGTCCTTCAAATCTGGCTATCCAACTTAGAATGGATTCAAGACTCATTTTAGCAAGGAGTTGAGCAAACTAATTATGTTGAGTCAACTCTCAATTCACAGACAGATTGCAAATAGAGTTGAATGAACCAAAAAGATCTCATAATATATGATAACAAGTACCACAATTGTAGTACAACTCATGATCTGAAAGAAAGAAATACTGAAAACTTCTGAGAATGGCTTGGATAAAAATAGAAGAAAACTGGCACTAAAAACATTAAAAAGTTAGAGGTGCAACTGGCACTTTGTCTAAGATACAACAACTATATTAAGTTCTTTTCTGCGGGAAGAGCGCCCTGACTATCACTATAGCAATTGGCAGAAGTCCCAAAATAGAAATCTGTTGTTGATCTGAGGTGCTTGTCCTAACTGTTATTTGCCCACTTTTCTTGCTGTTTAATCCGGCCCTAACTGCCATCTTAGAATTCCTTCCTATGGAGAACTGAGATTGCAAGTTACATCCCCATATGATGTCATTTCTCCATTTCATCAGAGAAAGGCCAAGTGAACTTTGGTCTTGGCCAACGGGGTAATCTTTCTCCCTCAGACGTAACTCTAAGTTAGCTCCATACGCTGAATTACCCTGGGACCTGATGGTGCCCGTACTTCCCACCACAACTAACTGTTTACCAATGGCGAATTGGTCCTCCAACTTCAACCCAGTCACCAGATTATCGCCCAAGAAAGTAATGGATACACCCGCAGCTGTTTTATTTGTTTTCAGACTTTTCACTTTTGTTTCCCCTTTTAAAATGTAGGCAAGTTGCTTTCCAACAGTTTGGATGTCAAATCCCACCATAGTTGATCCTTTGTCCCCCGTCTTTGCTGAAACAGATGAATCCAGGTGGATGTTGAACTCTTTCTTGTCCTTTGTAAGCTGAAGAGCTATAACTGCAGGAAACTGACCTGCAATGGCGAGGTGATCCTCAATGCTCACACCATCATATCCACAATCGTGGTCCCAGCCCTGGGAGTCCATAACAGGCCTAGCAAGAAGTTGAGATGAAGGTTCTAAAGACCGGTATCTATAAGCCGGATTATCCCCATCAAAAGAATTTGGGAGCACCATGTCAGGTAAAGGGATTGCTACTCCTGCAGCGCTCCCTGTTTCCTGGTCAGCACCTTCTTCCATGTAATCATCTATCTCTGTTTTGCCTTTCTTCTTCATGTCCCTAAGCCTTTTTAACTCCTCCTTCCATTGTTTCTTCTGAAGTAGCTTCACACGGTAATCATACTCGTCAAAATATGCTCTCTTTTGCTCGTTGCTTAGCTTTGCAATCTGAGATTTCCTCAAAGGTCTGAAAGGTGGTAGGTTTTCATACTCTTGTTCAACTTCTTGGTCGGAATCAGATGAATATGCCAGCTCAATGTCTGAGTCCATATCATCACCGCCTTGATTGTTAGAGACTTTAGGATGAACATTCGATTGTAACAGTGAAGATAAAAAGTAAGGTAAAGGAAGTGAACGCATGGGGAAGCCAAAAAGCTTTCTGTGGTCAGGAAAACCCAAATCTTTCATGATGGTATCTACTTCTGACAAAATTTTCATGGAGTAACACAAAAGCAGTAGCTGTGATCTCCAATTTTCTCCATTTGGGAGCAATGTTTCTCCTTTTTCATTCTTTGGACTGAGTGGGTGGTTTTCAACAAGTGAAAATGGACGACTCGTCAACCCAGCATTCGTCGTGTGTGAATCACCGATGGAGTGGTTAATTAACTGTTGAATGATACGTGAGCGCTGAGCAACAAACATTTCATAGCTTACAGGATACCCCGCAGGTCCATCTGGAGGACTTGAAGCAGCATGTGTAAGGGTAACTATGGCATTACGCCATATTGAAGGACCAAGATAACTACTGATGGACTTCAATAATGGTACATCACCAAGATCTCTAGATTGTGTGTCAATGCGGTCAACATAAAGGACTACATCAGGACTGTGTTTCTTCATATATTTCTTTATGGAAAGCAAAGTTCTCCGGTTAATGGATTGTTCCAGCAGGGAAGAACTGAGACCAGGAGTATCTAAGATGTTCAATTTAACTCCATTCAGTTGTCCAATTATCTCCTTCAAGTTGGTAGTTGCAGGTACAAATGCGTCTACTATTGCTTTGGCTTCACCAAAGATAGAGTTTATTGTAGCACTCTTACCAACTCCTGTTTTACCAATAACCAGGATATTCAGAGAAAAGTTCAAACTGTCTGGATCCTCAGCTTCTAGCTCCATTGCTAACTTCTCGGCAGAGTCAAGGCTGGATGCTTGAGAGGCTGACTTCCCTGCCGCACGAACTAACTGGTATAAGACCTGTGCAGCTACAGAATCTTCAGGAGACCGGTTTAGCTTGTGGATGAGCCGCAAATATTTCACTCTTAACTTTTGTAACTTCTCAAGCTTCTCCGTTTCTTCTTCACTCAAAATTTCTTCTGATATACCTTCAGTCTTATTCTCAGATAGGGTGAAACTATCTGCATTGGTTGGCTGAGTAGGTCGAGATGAGTGAAATGTGGACCCCGAGCTACTAGGTAGCTCCAGAGAAAAAACCTGCGTACCATCAGCAGATGGAATTGTAACATTTCTACCTTCAGGTCCAACACCGGCAGCAGCCATCAGCAGCGCAGCCAGTGCTTCTGCATCAAACATCTCTTTCCCTTCACTTTCTCCGTCTGTGTCTACCTCCTCATCTGAGTCTGTCACAATCTCACCATCAACCTTTGGTAAATGACCCCGAGACACCTCTCCATCATAGTTGGCAGTGGCTATTCGTTGGTCCAACTGATCAATGATAAGTTTCATATCATCTGATCCTTCCAAGGTCAAACTTTCATCATTTTCACCTGAGAGTGAGACTTCTTCATTTTTGAACAATTTGACAGGATCAATGTCTTTGCAGTTGGTTTCTAAGTAGTCTGGATTTAAACAATCCTCTGTGTGTTGTGTTATATCTGATAACTTTGGCACGTCATCTTCCACTGTGGAGGACCAAGTTACATCTGATGAAGAGCTTGGACTAGAATATACTTGTTCTTCAGCTGTTGGCGGTACTGAAATTTCAGTGCATTCCAAGCTATCTACTTCACTGTTCTCAGTGAGTTTATGACAAGATTTAGTTTCAGTTTCAGTGGCAATATCCTGACGATCACTTCCATGATAAATCTCTTCCTCCTTACTCTCTAAATTCTGACTGTCCCCCGAATCTCCAGTAAGCAAGACGACACTGTTTCCACAGTTCAATTCATCAGCTCCGAAGTTTGATACTGTATTTTCTTCCCCTGGGCTGTTGTAAGTAGTATCAGAAGGCTTAACATCACGAAACAAATTTGCACTTTTTGGCTCTGCATTACTATCAAGAATTTGACTTGCTTCTGTTAAAAGCTTTTCGTCATTGTCTAACTCTTGTGCCAACAAAAAATATTCTTTACTTGCAACCTGATACACGACTTCTCCTCCTTCGAAAGTACCATCGGCGTCACCTCCTTCCGTTATGAGATTCTGAACAGTGCCAATTTCAGCTTTATCCTCTGCTTTAGTCAAGATCAAGTCCTCTGCTATTCCAGATTGTATCACATTTGCAAGCTCTAATTCATCCTCCTCGCCATCCGAAACATTTGAGATTCTAACTTTAGGGGCACTATCTAACCTCTCCAACGCCAAAGCATTTGGAATCCTAATGGCACCAAGAACATCATTCTCTTCCGGCAAACCGGTGCTCAAGTACTCATCTTCACTATCCCAAGACAAGTGTGCACGAATGCCTTGAGTTGGAACCGAAGGAATCGCACTATCAACAACAGCAGTTCCAGCGAAGGAAACATCTTTATCAGACCCCTCCAATGATGTTCCTATAGCTACCTCATTCTCACCATCCACAACAAAAGACCTATCACTATATTCATCAATACTGTCAAGTCCTTCAACAAATTCCCTATCTTTTACAAAAGGTCTATCAATATATTCGTCATTACTATCTTGTCCTTCAATGGTTTCTGCATAAGGGTCAGTTAAAGAAGACCTAGAGTCATCATATTCACCCACACTGCTACCAGTTTCTTCATCTGGGGTTTTCACAAATGGTCTAGAAACAACAAATTGGTTACTAAAATGAGTTTTTTCAAGATTTTGCTCATCAGGGTCAGACAAAAATAGTCTCTCAGAAGCAGTCTCAAAATCATCCTCACCACTAACAAAGCCTTCAGACTCAAAACCAGTGTCACTACCATAATAACTGCTTGTGGAACTAGTATTGTTTTGTCCATTAGAGTATTCAAAGTCAGAATCATCAACAGTAAGAGGAGCTCTAATACCTGAAAAAAGAGGGACCTTTGCAGGAGGTGGGGTCCCTTGTATTGTGGAAAGTGGAACACCATTAATCTTTGAGTCCATTGTCACAAACAATAAATTCTTTTCTTTAGTCCCTACCTTTCTTTACATAAAAACATACACAAGAACACAAAAAGTAGAAAAGGGGTATCAAGAAAATTTGAAAAAGATTGAGTCTTGGGGCTTTGGTGATATATGGGGTTAGGTTAGGGTTTGTTTATTGGGGTATTTCAAGATTGGTGTTTTGTGTTTGTTGTTGTTGGTGTATGAGCTCATAATTGGTTTTTTGGGGTATTTGGTAGGTATAGTGGTTAGAGGAGAAGCTTACACAGGAACATAGATAAGGCTAGGGGTTGTAATTTTCTTGGAGGTCTTTTCGGCTCATTTGAAACCTTCTTTTTGTGTTTCATTGCATGGCTCCTGTGTGTATATTGTATAATAATCATACACGTGCGTGTCACGTGACTCCTTTTTAATGGATTTTAATTGTCATTGTTGTTATTTGTTCGAAAATGGTAACATTGTTTTTGTTGTTATTTTTATTAGTGATGAATGAATTAACCGATAGCAAATTGTGAAGTTGTATAATTTTGACTTCTCGATATGTAGTTAATTGACAGATAGAATCATTAATGATTTTGATTTTAGATGTTAATTCTTGAAAATTTTGTGAATTGATTAAAACCATGAATTAATATGGCATGGTAAATGTGTTGCACATGTTAGGGTACTAGTGTGAGAATTTCTCATTTTCTCTCCCTCATATGAAGCTTTCCTGCCCTTTATTTGCTAGCTGTTAAAGAAAAAAGTGTGAAAGAATAATCACCACTTAAATCTCATGTAAAAAAGATGACATATTCCCACGGTAAGAATAAGACTCTAGCAGTAAGAAAGAAAGCTAGGAATTCCATAAAGGTAGAAGGACAAAGTTACAGATTTGCCTTAATCCAAAGAATGCACAAGAACAAAACCACCCCAACCTAAGTACCTAACTGATGATAGACTCAGTTCTTGGCAAAATGTCTACAGTTAAAACGACTTGCATTAAATTTACAGTTAAAACCTACTTATGTATTAAAGCTCAAATTCGAAATGGTTCCTAACCTGATCAGAGACCACTACAGTTTTCGGGCGAAACATGAAGCGAAGACACAGAGCCTAAAAACGAAAATTATGCTCTGTTCCACCTTGCACAGAATTTCTAGTTTTCTGTGTTTGGTAAACAAAAAGCTTTCTTGTCAATGGAAATTCAGTGGGGATTCACCTCATAAAATGAGCAGCACAAAATGTGAAACCTAAAAATCATTACATGGGATACCATCTGTGGGGCAAGAACCTCATAATTGTTTTACAACTAATTCCAGAAAAATCAACGTCGCAGAAAAACCATAAGCCAACACTTCAACCATCAATTTTCCTTTTCTTCTTTGATTTTTCTTCTTGAGATTGATCCCAGGACCTTGAAGTCAATGCACTATGATCCCTTCCTGAATCTTGAGCAGATTGGTCATTGGATTTCGCAGGGCCATCACGGTGTTTTCTCTTGCTAGACTTTGATATTGATGGTTCCCCTGCTTCAGACAGAGAACTTCTGTTTCTGCTATTGGAAGGAGTATAGCCACTCACTGTTCGCATACTTCGAGTCCTGTTACTTTGAGTAGGAGTTGCAAAGCGACGAGATGAATTGGTCAATGTAGTAGCAGACGACCTCTGAGCCATCTGCTTCAAGTTTATGCTGTTCTGTTTAAGCTCACTTGGCTCTGGGTAACGGATAAGGGAAACACGCCGTGAAATTTTCCCAGCTGCCAAAACATGGAAAAGCATCAGAATTGGTGTGCCTAACCATCTCACATGATGCTAGATGCCTAGACAGAGTTAACAGTGAGGGGGAAAAAGATGCATCTGAAGGAACCTAATGTGCATATGAATTAAATAGTTTATTACCCAAGTAAAAAGATCATACTATAGTTTCATATAAAAGATGTAGTCATGCACAGAAAAAGCGTTATACTTTAACATCAGAGACGGTCTTGAAGAAGTGGGCACTAATTGACTAGATTATACTATTTGAATGCAGTCCACACTATGCAGTCTCTTTCCAAGAAGAATTTCCTTGACAAATAAAAACTGGAGTCACAGGTACAATCTAGGAGCAAATATCTTAGAATTGACCAGTTGAAGTTCTTTATATTGGTCCGCAAAACTACTTCAAAAACAAATTCACCATCAAAATCTGCTCAAAGCCTTTTTCGCTGTTTGTCTGGGAATTAGCAGCGGTTGGATCATGTAGAGGTTCACACTACGGAAACAACAATAAGTTTTACCAAAAAATAAACAAAAGCGGAGCACAAGCAGTTGGATCGTGTAAGACAGTACGAGTTCCACGCAATTAAGAGATAGCAAAAAAAAAATTGAAACAAAAAGAGCAAGTCACATTAACATAGTACAGCAAATTGAAATCATCAAAGATACTGAGTCACATTAGCTTCAGTACTCACATGACAACAATGCGCGGCAGAACATAATGGTCCGCCCTACTCAGAAATTAACTCCACGCCGTAACAGAGAAAATAAGATTATGAAGCCTCATCTAGAATAGCTTTGACTTGAACAACATCACAAAAGAACATATAGAGATGCCATATCCAAAGGGACATTACACGTTTCGAGTGTTGTGAGATTATAATAACCAGATATATGTATAGCAATATGCAAAGGAACTTTGTATCATGAAAGAAAATGCCGAGTAGGAGTTACCAATTTTTGTCTCTGACTCAGAAGATAGAAAGACCGTCGCATCTGGGTCCAGCTCTCTACAACTGACCACTTCATATGATTTACCTGTTACAATCATTGAGCAAAATGTTAGGAAAGAATCTTTCATTATCCTAAAAAGCCTATATGAACGCTAGAGACACTGAGGTGGGGAGATGACCAAAATTAGATATAAATCTTATTCTTAAGACTATACTTTCCAGATGACTCCTCAAAGCTGCCCATATGCCCATCATGGAGCTTCAACGAAACTTCTCTCCCATCAAAATCTGGATGCTGGTAGCCAATTGGAAATGCAATAATACATAACTGATATAAGTAACAGTGACTGAAAATATACTAACACGTCCTACATTAATATTCTGTTCAAATTCAATTACTGAGCAAATCAAAATTAGTACCTCACAGAACATGGTAACTTCAGTGCATGAAAGTCAAAACATTCATGTTCTACTATGTCCCACCAATCCTCTCAAGTAAGCTCACTCTTTGTTTGGAAACTAGGGAAGGATGGGAACCCCTTATTGTTGCTTGTTCATAGAAGAAACAGAGACAGAAAATCTCTCAATTCATTGGGTATTTTTCACTAAAGTGAGGGAGATTATTAATTTGAATAATCTTCTTTTTTCCTTTATCCTGATAAAGTAATTTTTTTATCTTTAGCCAACCAAATATTCACTTAGAGACTTCAGCAGCTGATTTTCCTCTGAAATCTCTTCTTTGCTACCTAACCACACGAAGAAGAGAAAATGTCTCGATTTCTTAATCATTTTCCACTCGTTTACCCCTTCCTTCCCAATTTTCGGACAAAACATCAATTTAAGGATTAGAAAATTATCTTCTAGATGATGAAAGAAATTCTTTGTTTTTTTCCATTTTAATATTAAAATAAGACCACACAGATGAGCAAAGGCATCGAGGAGATGCATACATGGGTGAAGAAGAGAACTAAGATTGAAACAGAGACGAATAATGTACATTAGACTATGATAATGTGACTAAACATATATAGATATTGAAAGTACCTCGATCTCCTATTATCCAATTGTGAATTGAATGATTAAAAAAAAGCATGCACCTTATTACAACCTAAAAGAGGAAGAAAACGAATTCCTAGTTAATCTTACTTGATTTAAGGGCCATTGGATAAGCCAGAGCTCGGTTGAGTCTGCTAAGTTAAGATTAATAAGTGAATCCTTTTTGACCTCCTCAAATTCTGGGGGAGGTTTGTAGCTAAGTTCTTTCGGAGGATCCATAATAATGAAATATAATCAATAAGAGCGTTTATTCTCGAAGATTGAAGACCAAGCACCTCCTTAAACACAGGCCTACACAGAAAAGCAAAATCAGCAATTCAGCATAAGATAGCTCAAAATTGGAAAATAATTGGAGAAGGTAATAGATCTTTGACCATAGCAATATAATAAACAATCAAATCGTAAACTCACTAAAACTATCAAAACAGCAGCGGGTTAAATTTGAAAAGAGTTGCACAGGCACAAGCCTATCGGGTGCTCCAATCACTTGAACCTCCAAACACAAACTTCTACTAATTAATTTTAGAATATTGTACGAGGGCAATCCCCAGTGGTGGATGTAGCTACCAAGCTACGGATTCAACTGAACCCAGTAATTTTTATATGGAGTTCAGATATATATGTAAAAATCTTTAAAATTTCCAGTAAAGCAGCCACTACAATTTAGAAGCAATGCTTTTCTATTATATGCTTAAGTAGACACTAAAATGCTTTTGGAGCAACATGCTTATGGTTTCCACTTTGTATACTATTATATATATTCGAGAGAGAGAGAGAGAGTACCTACGCCCGAGATTGGAGAGCAACCGGGTGGCGGAGCGAGGCAACGGCGGCTCTAGGGTAAGGCAGGCGAAACCCTTGCCTTAGGCCCCCAAATATTTATATAATTTATATAATTATACATTAGTTAATAAGAAAAATTAAATTTTAATATTGTTTTAAATTTGATAGAGATAGGTTTTTTCGAATGAGTTACTCCCGCCGGTCCACTATATATGTTTGTTTTTTTTTTTTTTTCATTTACGTATATTAAAAAATTCATCTTTTAACTTTAACTAATCCTAGGATATGTTGTGCGTATATTCTATATCGATAACTATAAATTTTTTAAATTATATAAAAAATCAATTTAACTTCATTTTTTCAATTTGAAATAGTGAACGGCGATTAACAATACGCGTTGCGCTTATATGAATATCAATGCGTATTCAATTAAAGGAATATTATTAAATAATAGGAGTATATTTTAGTTACAAAATAAAATTAAAAAGTATGAGTTCTTGAAAATAATTAATGTTGATTGTATTTAGATAAGTCAATAGAGGAAGAAATTGTGCCATATAATCCTCGGACATTGATAATAAAATATTAATAATAAAATAAATCTAAATAACACATATATTCGGACATATACTTTGATCTAGCTTCTATCGTCTCACAAGAATGCCAAGTTTATGAGTATCAAGAAATATAGTTCATCATCATATCAAAATCTTAAGTGGACACAACTCTAGTTGAATTCAAAGATCATTATAAGCTAAAATTTAAATATTAGTACAATAAAATAAGATTGTCTTAGTTATTTTTCTTGTCTAATACTTATATCGAGCTTTTTAAATACAGTATCCCTTTTCTGCAATGGATCCGGTGGAAAAAGGGTTGCTAAATTTATAACGTCTGTTATTTCATATGTGACGACAGGTCGAACTAAAACAAAAAACTTTTTCTTGCTAGGTGTAATC
Organism: Nicotiana knightiana; assembly: GCA_005239525.1. NCBI lineage: Eukaryota > Viridiplantae > Streptophyta > Magnoliopsida > Solanales > Solanaceae > Nicotiana > Nicotiana knightiana. Next base: position 25,951 of record ML425988.1, read on the forward strand.
CGTTGGACATAGATCCAATTTTTCACTTTTTTGGATTCCTTGGAATTTCTTTTTCCTGTTCCTGGTGGTATCAAAACGCCGGTATGTCGGGATATCTTATCTGTCTCTCCAGGAAAATGGATATCTCCAGAAAAGATTTTTAGTTCAATTCGTTTTTTTTTTCTCTCCACCCGGACCAACCCACCGACTCGGCTTCTTAGATTTAAGGTGATTTGTGTATCTACCCCAACGATACTATTGTTCCGTACCATTATGGAAGAAGATCCGGGCAAGATATGCACCTCTTCAGGAATGAAAAAAAATCGATCTACTTTCATTTGGTATTTTGGCCTAAATTCCTTGACTCCTCGATACTCAAGCAAATCCTCTTTTTTNTTCAAAAAAAAATGTTCTAACTTTAGTTTGTTTTTGAGTTTATTACATGAATCAAATTTTAAAGAATAAACGAATTTTCATATTTTATCTGGCATTTGCCCAAACTTATCTTACTAATTAGTAGCAAATTTTTTTTAACAATAAAAAATTTCCTCAAGCATCCCTTCATGTAATTATTTCAGAAAAAGTGTTCTTGTTTTTCTTTCAAAAAAAACAGATTCTCTTTTGTGTTTTTGGTTATTAAATAATATTACAATGAATTTTAAAATGCTAGCACCATGAAAGTATTATCTAAAATGAGATTTAACCATCATATATATATATACAAAGAAAAATAAAGTTTGAGAACCTAAAATATCCTTGAATATGAAAGGAGGGTCGACTAATATTTTCTATCACGGCCCAAAAATCCACTATAGGTCGTGATGGCACATAACGCCGCCGTCATGCAAGCCAGCTATGTTAGATTCACTTAATTACTTATTTTTATTCCTTTGAAATCATAATTTTTATTAATTAACTACTACGAAATAGAATTTACAGGGTGAAATAATGATAATTACGTGACATACTAAACATCCAGTAGGAACCCCCAAATCCCGATGTCACAAGTGCATGAGCATTAACTAGAAAATAATGATAAAATACAACATTTGTCTAGAATACGAATTAGACAGGAGAATGTAAATAACTCTGATGGAGACTATATGTGCCGCGGACTCAGAACATGAGATGCAGCTCACCTAAGTTTCCTCTGCGCCCACAAGACCACTAGACATATATGTACCTGCACAAATGTGCAACAACTGTAGCATGAGCACGTAAATCAACGTGTATCGATTAAGTATCTAGTCTAACCTCGAAGAAGTAGTGACGAGGGGTCGGCTTCGACACTTACTGTGGACTAACAATAAATTACCGATATTATAATTAAGCATGAATTATATAAATACAGTTGAAAACACAATAACAACAAATAAATAAACGATATCCCTAATAAGTAAATCCAAAATTTATTTTCATTATTTTACAAATTTGATCTCTCAAGCCAATGAAACAATATCACTTATAATTGGACTCCAAGAATTATTACGCATGAATTATGTTGAGGTCGTACGTCCCCATCCAACATACAAATATATAAATTGTGCATTGCCGAGGGTCGAACGACACGAATCATATATGCATCTATCTGCTACTGAGGTGTTCGACCCGCTCCACAAGAAGAGAAAAATACATTAAAACAACTGATTCAAGATTTATTAAGAGGCTAATATCCAAAGAAATACTAATTCTCATTAACGGTCAAGTCTAAACATCGCAAATATGGTGCAACAGGTAGGGTGCAATTCCTTTTTGAAGTTTCAATATGAGTTAAGCAATTAAATTAACAAGTAGGGTGCAAACATCGCAAATATAACATGATTTGGGTCCTAGACTACCCGAACATAAGCATAATTAGTAGCTACGTACGGACTCTCGTCACCTCGTGCGTACCCACAAATAGAAGCACATATTAATCAATTCACCTATGGGGTTAATTCCCTCTTACAAGGTTAGAAAAGAGACTTACCTCGTCTTAAAGCCCACTTTCCGGTCACAATTTTGCACTAAAGCCCCAACTTGGTGTCGTTCAATCCGAAACTAGTCAAACAAAATTTCAACTCCGCTCGAAAAGTTAGCAGTGGGTCTCATGTTTCGGAACCCGACGAAACTCACAAAATCCGACAACCCATTCAACTACGAGTTCAACCATACTAATTTCATACTAATTTAATCCATGAAATATAATCACAAGTGAGTCAAGAATGGTTACCCCAAGTTTTGTGGTGAAATTCCTCTCTAAACTCGCTAAATCCCGAGGTTCCCAACTAAAAATACGAAAAAATTGCTCAAAGGTCCGAAATAGAGGACTTATAACTTTTTGTATACTAACCATAACTTTGTGTACACAACTCCAAATTCCAAATGGTTTGATTTTCTGAAAACTAGAAACAAAAGGCTTCAACTTTTATTTTTGGATCATCTCCAAATTCTTTATAGATTGCAAGGTCTAAGCTTCCAAAGTAGGACAACAAACAACATGAATTCCTTCTCCGCAAACGCGAAGAACAAAATCCCAACAACAAAATCCTTCTTCGCGAACGCGAGAGTCTCCTAGCGAACACGGAGAACAATACCAAACATCAGAAAACCAGCATCTAAAGTAGCCCAAAATGATCCGATAACACCCGAATCATACCCGAAGCCCCCGGGACCCCAACAAGTCCTAAAATATCATACGAACTTAGTTGAGACCTCAAATCACATCAAACAATGCTAAAAATATGAATTGCACCCCAATTCAAGCCTAATGAAACTAAAAAATTTCAACTTCTACATTCGATGCTGAAACTTATCAAATCAAGTCCGATTGATCTCAGTTTTCCAAACAAGTCATAAATGACATAAAAGACCTATTTCAATTTTCAGATTCGGAATCCAAACCCGATATCAAAAAGTCCACTCCTGGTAGAACATCCAAATCTTCTATTTCAAGCTTTCGCCATTTCAAGCCAAAATCAATTACAAACTTCCAAATAAATATCTGCATACACTCATAAGTCCAAAATCACCATACATAACTAATCTCAGGCTCGGAATCCCGAACGAACATCGATAACATTAAAATACACTTCAACCCAAATTCATGAAATTCTTTCAAAATGCCAACTTTCAACAATAAGCGTTGTAACGTTCCCGGGTCATCCAAAACTCGATCCGGACATACGCCCAAGTCTAATATCATCATACGAACCTGTTGGAACCTTCAAATCTCGATTTCGAGGTTGTTTACTCAAAAGTCAAACCTTAGTGAATTCCTCTAGCTTAAAGCTTTCGAAATTAAAATTTTCTTTCCAAGTCAACTCCGAACTTCCCGAAATTCAATTCCAACCACACGTACAAGTCGTAATACCTGAAGAGAAGCTACTCAAAGCCTCAAACTGTCGAGCGACGTGCTAGAGCTCTAAAATTGGTCAGGTTGTTACATTATCGATTTTAGTATCAATTAGTTCTTACTTATTATTTGTAGGAGATCCTACAAGTAGCTCAAATAAGAAAATATTAATAAATACTTTTAGTTAATTTTAAAGTTTTAAAAATATTAAAAATTATTAAATGATGATTCGTGTTATCCATCATTAATGATTAAATATTTTATATTAAAGTAACACATAAATTGGCCACCTTACGCTTTTTATGCGTACGTGGAAAATTAGAATTTGTAATACTCACATGGTCCAAAAAAATACAAAAATTTTGAATTTGAAAACATTCTTAATGGTCTTGGGTGTTTAATTCTACAAAATTAAAATGAAGACAAAAACTTGGAAACTAGTTTTCATTACATAACAATTCCTAACGTCTCAAAAAAAAAATTATTTCCTTCTACAAGTAGTGCTATGATTTAACTCCAATCTCGTTGGGTATTCAAGAGAAGAAGCTGATTACAACACTAACTTTATGAAATTTAATTTAATGAAAGTAAGACTTAAGAAAAATAGTTACATAATTTTAATAAGGAAAAAATTATAAGTAAAATTTTTAGATTCCTAAGTAGTAGGAGTTTTTACCTAGTTTAAATAGGGAAGCATATAATAAATAAAATTTAGATAAGTCCTAATTATTAGGAAAATAATTATATTATAATTACAATTTTATTTAGTGTGAACTCTACTTTTAAAGGGTAAAAAGACGAACGACATGTCACTTAGGGCCTTTGTGCTTTTAATATAGTATAGATAAATTAGCAATGAAATGACTATATTGACCTTTACTATCTCTTCACATTTTATTTTATACTATTTGACATAATACCATTTTGGGATTTGGGATTTGATGATTAGAAACTCCCAGAACTCGAAGCAACCAGCATAACTCACTGAAAACTTTGTGAGCATCAAAGACTATTTCAAAATTTCAACAAGAAATCTCAATTTGTCATGTAGTTTCAATTTTAAAATGTCAACGAACTATAAAATGGAGCAAATCTTTGCCGGTACTGACTGGATCTCCAGTGACGGAATAAGGCGGCCATAAGCGATGAGCAATTGCAGTCGATGGTTCGCTATAGCCGATAGGCTAGCAGTAAGCTTAGCTACCCGGAAGAAGAATAGCCCCGCTCTAGCTGACTGATCCCGTTGATCATATGACCGGGAGAAAACTTATCCAGAGGTGTCCTCTAATCACCATGACGAGGTTGGTCCATCTTAGTAGACTCAGCTATGGGTATTCATGAAGAATTGAATGCCGGGCTCTCTCTTTCACTGCTAACCCCAAAAAGTCTTAACATGCTGAAACTTTCTGTTTCGTCGAGCCCCGAGCTTGTGGTCCTCCTTTGAGTGTGGGTTCAATTCATTAAAAAACTCAACATTTCCTCTCTAGTTTTATTTTACAAAAAGTAATTAACATGAATTGTAGGAGATGAGATGATTATCAGATTTTATAACAAGTAGTATGTGGACTACTAGAGAAGTGAAACGCCAATCGAAACGCCAATCTGAGATGGATGAATCCAATTGCACTGAAAAATAAATATAACACATGCTCCAAGGGTAATTTTGAAAAAAAAATAATTAATTCACTCTTAAAATCTGGAAAAATTAAATATTTTGGACCACTAAAAAGAGCCAAAAATCAAATATAGAGGACGAAGGGAGTAATATGATAAATCTTTTCTCTCGTTAAATCAAACAATATATTTACCTTTTTATCAATTTTACTTTTCTTATATGTATACTTTTTTCCATGTTTCTCACGATTTTACTTTCTAATTTTATTTCAGATTCTCTAAATTAGCTATTCCTTTTGGCACATTCATACGTCAAAAAGCAAATTATTTTGTGTCTCTTTTTTCAACTAAAAAATTTCGAGGCAAGTGTCGCCATGTTAAAATAAAAACTCGATTAGTAATGTGCTCACCCATGTATTGTTTTCACTTAATACCATATTTTTATATAGAGGAGAATTTAATATCATGGCGTGCGCCTATCCAACACATCATGCGTATGTGTTGCGCTCTCACATTAGGCCAGAGTCTTATTATTCTATGAATTTTATTAAAAAAGTTTGAGGGTCTTTTGATCTATTTTAATTTTAGCCACCAATTTCATTGAGACCATTGTCGCACGAACATGTTGTTCAACCAACTTCATTCGCATTTGATAATCGAATGGCACATTCGTTGTCTTTAGTGTTTTTGTCATTATTGTCTTATCTTAATTGGAACTCTATAAAATTTAATTAAGAATGTCAAGAATAGACTGTGGCTCAAGGGGTAGCCTAGTAAAACCTTGATTTAAGCCCTCGAGATTTTGAGGCTCAAAAAACTTTTAATAGTGAATTTTATGATTATATTTTAGCCTAGACGATATTAAAGTTTGCAGAAAAATAAAAAGTATAAAAAAGTTATAAAAAAGAAAGAAAAAGATATTGCCTATTCTTTAAAAGTAAAATACTTTAGAACCTTAAATTAAACTACTTATATTTTCACACTGGTAAATATAATTTTTTACAACAATATCAAAGGAATTATATTGTAAATACATGCCTAATATTTTATTTATTCAATTTATCGTTTACTAATATAAATAATATTATTACTATGTAAAGTTAAAGATTTTTATATCACTTGAGAATATTATATTATAATAACAAGCACGAAAAAATGGTAATAATAATTTTTGTGCATATCTATGTGTACATACATATATGAATTCTAGCATAAAAAGATATAAGGCTTTTTATTAAAATTTGGCTTTAGGACACCAATTTTATTGAGCCTCCTTTGAAGCAAGGTCGGAGGTCTTGGAAGTGGAGGTTCTGGAGTACGTAGGCGGAGCAAATATTTGAGAATAAAAAGTCAAATAATAAACCCTAAGAGCACTTCATGTTTTGCCTTTTATCATACCTTATAATTAAGTTATTATTATTAGTTTGTGATTTAAAAAGTCATTTTACTCCTTCAAATTTACTTAAAAATCAAATTAACCAGCAAAATTTAAATATTTTTGTCCCTTCTATCTTAATAAATGTTTAGATACATATTTTATTTCTTATCATCATTTATCACTTTATTCTTCCTTTTAATATCTCTTCTGTAGTGGAGTTTTTAACTGTTTTTGGTGCAACAACAAAACTAGCTTGGAGAAAAGAGATTCAATAATATAAAATTATTTTATTAATATATGTACAATTAATTTTTTATGTTATACATTTATTGAATTTCCTTGACATTTAGTAAAGTGATTTCAAAAATTACTCTAATCATATTTAATCCCCTCATATAAAATTATGCCTCGAGTAGTATTATCGACTTCCACGTTTATATATATATACGGGCCAGCCTAGCTCAACTCTCAGGGCTTTTAAATTTGGTGTGCTAGGGTGGGCCGGGCCGCTATCTAAATGGGCCTTAAAATGGTTAGACCAACCCAACCCTAAGAGGGATGCGGACTAGGGCGAGTCGGTCATTCAATTTTTTGCAAATTTTTTGCTAATCTTTAAATATGTCTTCGTGACATAGTCTCTTAATCATATGAATGACTTCTGATTGTTTATAGCGTACACGAATCTTCATATTTGATAAGGAATCTGATAATTAAAAAATAAATTCTCTATATCTCTAACTCTTCTTTTTTAACGTTATATGAATATTTTTTTAATACGTTTCCCCAATTGTGAAATTATACTGAGTATGTTGTTGTTGTTGATGTACTTTTCTTTCACTTTTCTCAGGTTCAGTGATTGTTTCAATGGTTTATATGTTGAGGTTTTTACTTTAGGTTTAACATCATTTAGTGATTTCATCATTATAGTCCATAAAATTTTAAAATGCATGAAGTTTGCTAGTGTTGTCAATTTTCTTTGGGTATTAAAACTTGGTCTTTTTCTATACTGAAGAGTATTTTAATTATTAATAATATATTAAAGTAACCAAACTAATAATTAACTACTTAAAGTAATATTTTCTTTTGAAAAAGATTATTATTGACTACTTAAAACTTTCCTGGTTCGTTGTTAAGTAAGCAAAATAAAAACTAGTCTTGTTATACTACATGCATATAAAAAATCTAAATTCTAGTTGATATGGAAGGATAAATGAACAAACTAGGTTGGAGAAAGGGGATTATAGTTAATATTTTTTTTAGTTTTTACTTTTATTAAACATTAAATATCTAAATTTGAATTTAATTAATTTTTATCCTACGGGCCGACCCAAATATAGCCTCGGTCAAGCCTCAAGGATCAGTGTACTGACTTGAACCGGACTTATAATCCTCAGTTTTAAATGAGCTAAAAAAATTTCAACTTTGACGGCTCTAGAAGAGGTGTTTATTTTAACACCGTAATTGTAATATTACTAACCAATAAGTCAAAAGAAAAGTTCAAGTCGAGAGGTGGGTAGTAAAGTGAAATGCTCTTGCTAATTTATCCTTTAATAAAAAGCATAATGCTATAATGATTTATAAAAAATAAAAGAAAAATTGCAAAGTCACATTTGAGTGTTGAGGTCCAAACTCCACAACCATGGCGGGAGCTTACAGCACTTCACCATGTTTCGTTCGACCTCACGCTCTCCTATCAAGGAAACCCCTTTTGCTAGCATGTGCCGTAATTACACCGCGCCCAAGAAAATTCACAAAGAGAAAAAACTATCTCCGTCCAAAAATACTCAAAACCCTAACTAAACCCTACATAAACCCCCGAACTGAACCAATAATAAGTCCCCTTGAAACACCAATTCAACACACTCACATTTTTCCTTCTGACCAAGTCGCCGAAGACGAGCTGAAACTGCCGGAAAATCAAGAACTCCGGCTGCTGGAAGTTTCAGAGCCCGCCGGAGTTGTTAATGACACTGCAGGTACTTTCTATGAAACCCCACTTCAACAAACCCACAGTTTTTCCTCCGACCTAGCCGCCAGAGACGAGCTGAACACGTCGGAAAATCAAGAACTCCGGCTGTCAGAAGTTTCAGGCCCTGCCGGAGTTGTTAATGCATCTGCAGGTACATTTTTCTAAAACCCCTGTAGTGAATTTTGATGATTTATGCTATAAAAGTTAAAACTTTTAAGACCTTAATGGCTGTAAAAATGAGTTGTTGATGCAACTACAGGTGTCTTTACTAAAAGCTCGTTACTGAAATTCGGGTTGTGGGTAGTTGGAGCCTTTGTATTTCAAACGGTTTGTGCTGTTTGGGTACTTGGTTCAGCTGATTATAGTGGAAAAAATGGAACTTCGGATCGTAATGGCTATAAAAATGAAGTCCTGGATTTGGATTTGGAAGGTAAAAGTAAGTACAAATTGAGAATGTTTGTGAATGGAGATGGAAAGCAAAATGGTGAAAATGGGGGTATTGTATTTGTGGATGAGACTGAAATGGAGAAAAAGATCAAGGAAATTCGACATATGGCAAGGGAGGCAAGAGAGAAGGAGAGGTTGAAGACGAAGGGAAGTAACGTCAATGAGGAGAGCGAGGATGAAGAAGATAGTGATGTTAAAATTGGAATAAAGAAGGAAGTTGACGAACGATTAATCAAGATGAGAAAGAGACTGGAGAAGGGTAGCGACAAGCAGCCTGCAAATTCTGTTACTTATCCAAGGGTGGATGTTGATAAAAATGGCAGGAAAGATGGTGTTAATTTGGATGAGAAAGAGCTTAATGCTGCTTTAATATTTAAAAGAAGGCATACATTTAGAGATTTCGGCAGTAAGCCAAGTGATAAACCAAAGGGTTTTGTGCCCCCTGAACATCCAAGTGCTGGTACAAATGGAGAAAAAACCGTGGAAGGCAGCACTGAAGTACTAAAGAACGGAAATGGAGAAGGTGGGGTCGACGTGTCAGGCGATGATGAGGTAGACCTGTTCACCCTTGATTCTCACAGAGGTGCTATCATGAATTTTGGTGAAAGCATAGAGAGAAAAGAGAACACTGAAGAGGCAGATTCCGAAACACCTGTACGGATGAAGAAATCATCCGGAAACAACCTGAGGCGGAAAAAAGGAAGGAGTATTAAAAAAGTTGAAGGTGGAAAAGTTGATGTTGTCAAATCTGTCAAGAAGAATTCATTGGAGACGAGAGGGCGGGAGAAAAAAAGAATTGCATCAGACTTGGAGGAATCTGAACCAGGAATCGGTAACATTCTAAACCCTTTTAACTGGCTTCATTTTTATGTAATGACACGCTTTATCGCTGCCCAAGGTTTGTATCTATTGATTATCTTCTGAAATTGTACTTTATAGTGTTAAACCTTTATGTCTTTCACCTATTGAGTAACTGCTGAAAAACAATGAGAGAAATCTTGGAACCAATTTTGTCTCTTGTTACACTAGTTCCTGTAATTAGCGAGAGATGCATTTTAATGTACTGCACTGTTTTGGTTGTAACCTACAGATATTTCGGTAGATAGAAATAATGGGAGCAGTTTGTTTGAAGCTGTAGACTCAAAAGAACCAATTCAGGAGACAGGAACTATTTCAAATACTGGAAACACTTTGGTTGAAGTTGTGGACTCAAAAGAATCACATAGTATGAAGAGTACTACAACAATGAACAGACACAAGAAGTCAAATCGAAATGGAGCTTCAAAGATGGAGGACTTTAAGGACCAAAAAGTAGTGAAACCAAACGGGGGTATGAAATCAGGAAATGATACTGACTTGTGGTGGTTCAGTCTTCCTTATGTTCTTGTATGTATATGGGATCTATGATCACTTCTTACTTGTTTGTTTTCGACAGCTTGTATTCCCACTATTTGTGGTTCCAAGTATTACAGCAAACTTGGTGATGTCAAAAGAAAAAAAAAAATGATCTGAGCCCTGTTTAGATTTTGAAAGGTGGGAAGTCTGGGAGGAAGCCAATTTGTTGAACTGAAACCATGTGATGTTACTGCAGTTTACTTGAACTTGGGATCATTGCCTAGTCTCTTTTTTTTTCTTTCTTATTTTGGGATAACTGTGATCCTTGTCTTATCATGTGAGAAATATTTATCAGTTTTGATGTAGCATCGTGCTAGAAGTGCTTTAACCAGCCATTTTTATCTCCCTTGCATATTGTGTAACCTTACCCTCTTCCTTTGGTTATTGCTCTCCCCAATAATTTTGTTTCATATATTTCACGGATTCCCTTACTGAGGCACTTGCATATTTGTGTTAAGATCAGAGAACTTTTCTAGTTGGTATATTGCTGACATCCGGTTGTTTAAGTACCAGTGATTCAGTATAGCAAGAAAGATACTTGACAATGCTCTTGTGTGATTCATTGACCTTATATTGGATATTCACAGTCAAAATTTATATGTTAATGTGTTTTGAATGGACAAATCTTAATCCTATGTCAGATAGATATGTTTTTGTTTCCTATCCTGTCTGTTTCCAATTTTCCAAAGTCTGAATAAATGTGTTTGCTGTGGCTTTTGCTTCATGCTTCGGTTACTAACGTGCATGTTATTATGCAGGTTATACGCATGCGGAGAGGTCATGAAGATGAAGGACCAGAAGGATTATTTGCCGTAAAAAGTAGCTCTAATGCGAATGGTAGCTCATCTCATACAGTTGCCTTTGAAGATCGCGGTGATGCCACCAATTTTTGTTATCTCTTGGAGTCCTTCTTTGATGATTTAGGAGACTTCAGTGCTGAAATTGTCCCTTTTCCTGTTAAAGTAAGAATATTAAGCTTGTCTGAGTATCTTTATGTTATTTCCATAAATTGCATTCTATTCCAATTGCATTTTAAGGACCTTATTAATTTTTTGAGAACAACCACCCTACTACCCTTTCAAGGACTATTAGTACTGTTGAAAGTCCACTAAAGAAAAGTTGGTTAAAACAGTATCTATGAACCTTTGCATGTGTAACTGAATTTCAACTTGTGCATGTACCATGCAATTTTTAGATTCTGACCATTCACTTATTCTTATATCTTCAGGAACTTATTGAGGCAATTAGATCACATGCTATGAAGGCAATCGTTGTGAAGAAGGGGAAACTGAAGCTTTATGCTGGACAACCATTAACTGATGTTGAGATGGCCTTGCTCTCATTGGTTGAACCAGAATAATCTCTGTTGAAGAAGAATAGATCCTCTGGAGAATTTTTGGTGATATCTTGGCATCTATGCTAATGAGATTGAAGCTGCCCGTCCTTGATTGCAGCAGATACAAGAAAGTCTCTCTATCTTTTCAATGGACCAACATAGAGCATTTTATCTGTGGGATACAATCTTGTTTTGCTTTACTTGAAAAATCATTGAAAGATCAAATAGAGCTTTTTATTTCCTTATTCTTTTACTAGCAGCTACCCTTTTTTCTGTCTATTTATGAGGCTTGGAGAACTCATGCACTTGAGAATACATCAATGTAAAACATTCACAACCCCATATTATTTGTGTGCATATATAAATTAAACAATTTTCCATTTTTTTATTTGTGGTTGTACTTTTCTATATGTTGCAGCGGATTGCTATGATGTCAGTTACCTATTATGGATGGCTATGCTGAAAGAAGATTTCAATCATAGTCATTGCAGCAAGCTCTATGAACTATATTTCATGAGGCATTGTTTTTGTCATCAGCATTTTTAGAGTTCTGTGATCTTTGCTTATGGATGGGTATGCTGAAAGAAGATTTCAATCATAGTCATTGCAGCAAGCTCTATGAACTATATTTCATGAGGCATTGTTTTTGTCATCAGCATTTTTGGAGTTCTGTGATCTTTGCTTATGGTAGTAGCCTATTTATTTGGTGAAGTTGGAATTGTTCTTGACAAGAATTTCACTTGGAAAAAAAGTTTGAAGACTTGTGAGTGAAGATTATTATTTCACTTAAAATATTTCTCAAACAAGCTTTTGGGAACAAAATGATAATACATGAATTTGCTGGTACTACTATTGTCTTTTTATAAAGTCTACTGGGAAGATACAATTTTAACCATGGCTTGTGCATGAATTGCTGGAAGATTAGACTGGCAAAAGTCTTGCCATGTCTCTTGTTTCTGCTCTTCATTCTGTGTCAACGCCTCGTATACTGAAACCACTATACTTCTAGCTGCTTCTCTTGCCTCAGGGAGTCGATCGTTAAGCAAATTTACAGCAGTTTGAACCAACGAAACGAATCCAAACTCCTCCATTCCATCCCGTTCCTAGAATAGAAATGCCAACCATTAGTTTGTGTTAGCAAAATGCTGCAGCAGTTACATTCTGGAAAGAAATGAGTTGTAAGTTCAAGGGAATGTAAGTAACCAACCATTTTAGAAACACAATCTGAAATTGAGACTGCAGCTTTAGCTCTGATTCTCATGTTGGAATGTTTCACATAGGTGTGAAGCTTATGGAGCAAAGGAAGAGGAGTCATTGACTCTACCATTGCCTTAAGTGCCTTATCTGCCTCTTCACAAACAAACTTTTTGTCTTGAGAAGCCTTCAGCAGCAGCTGCAAAAGCTGTAAAACAATCAAATTAAATCATCATTAGACAATGCACTAGAATGTTATCTACTCGATATTATGACAAGATCCTTAAGGGCAGATATATACCACATTTTCAAATGCATCAGAAATAGGTGATTCGAATAACTTATCACCAAATGCTTTGAAGATATCAGCTGAAGCCATGACAGAAGTCTTGCAGAGAGCACTTCTTGGATTTTTCATTGCCTTAACAATCACCAACATAACTTTGTCCCTGCCATTGCAAAACCACATAAAAATAAGTAAAAAAGAAACCCCTCTTTCAAACAGCTAAAATCAAACAACACAATTTCCATAAATTCAAAAGATGAACTTACAAAATTGGCAGCAAGAGAGCAGAGTGAAACAGCGCAAATCGCCTAGTATCATTCAGTGAGTGACAAATTTCCAACCAATCTTTAGATTCCAACCCTTCAACAAGTCCCTGAAATTTATAATGGTTATAAAATCTTTAGTTACAAGAAAAAGAGAAGAAACAACAAGAGGGTTCTCCCCACAAGCAGATTCGAGATTTAAACTTTATAAATACAGATTCAGAATTCTACCACATCATGTCTAATTTACTGGGTTCAAATTGATTATTTAGTGAAAAATCTTTTAACACGTATATACGACGTGGATGGGGTATAGATTAAATTAACCTACCACAATAGGTAACTATTTCTATCAATCTTGAAGTGAAAACCTGTTGTAACAAGTTAAATTATACTGACAGAAAAACAGAGTTACCTGGATTTTGCTATCTGGGTCAGCAATAGGTTCAAGATTTTCAGATGGGATGTAATCAACGGTGGAATCTGGCACAGGGGCCTTATTTTCATCATTGACAACAATTTCAGGCTGTTTCTGATTTTGGTTTACTGCTGCTATGACTTTTGCTTGTTTTTTGGGTCTTTCAAGTGCAACTGGGAGAGCGTTATCGAGAGATCTGAGTGCCATTTGAGAAATTCAGATTTTTTTTCACACTTTTTCTTGGAAGGGTTTGTGAGTTTTGGAGAATGAACAAGGGAGTGATTTTATGAATGGGATTTGGAGTTTGGTTGTAATAGAAAAAGGAAAGATTTTTGCAACGGTCAGTTTTGAATTTGAAAATCAAAGAAAATGAAAAGGGATAATAATAATAATAATGAATTTAGTAGTAGGAGATAAGAAAAGGAGGGACTTTTGTGTAACGGTCGCCTTTTTTTGACTTTTGTGACAAGGAATCCTATTTAAATATTGACTGATTTCATTCTTTCATTTTGAAAAAGTAAAGGCGGGACGTACTTTTTTTAATATCCAGCAATTTTTTTTTTTTATGATTTAAGTTTATATATATTAACAGTGTATACATAGTTTACATTATTTATATAGTTTAACATGTAAGGGGTCGTTTGGTTTGAATACGGCTTATAATGAGATAAATTATACTGGTATAATTTATGCTGAGATAAGTTATGCTGAGATTAATTATGCTGGGATTATTTTTTATCCACTGTTTGGTATATTGTATTAAATATGACAATCGCATAATTTGTAAGAAGAACGTATAAGTTATACAGGTGCTTATTACCCCACCCTCTATAGGGGTCATTTGGTATGAGGTATAAGAAGGTATAAGGGTGGTATAAAAATTTAATACCAACTTAATACTCTGTTTGGTTAGCAAACCAGGTATAAGTTATCCTGGTGTTAATTTTAACACCGGGATAACTTATACCTTATAGAAGGTGGAGTCATTAGCACCGGTATAACTTATAACTTCTTCTTAGAAATTATGCAATTGTCATTCTTAATACAACATACCAAACAATGAATAAACAACAATCCCAGCATAACTAATCCCAGCATAACTTATCCCAATATAACTTATACCGACATAACTTATATCGGCATAAATTGTATTCCAACCAAACGACCCCATAAGGTATAAGTTATCCCGGTGTTAGTTTTAATCCTGGGATAACTTGTACCTGGTTTGCTAACCAAACGAAGTATTAAGGTGATATTAAATTTTTATACCAGCACTATACCTTCTTATACCTCATACCAAACGACCCCTAATAGTAAATTGATTACTTTAATAGGTTATTAGTTATTGCTTATATGCTATAAAACAATAAAAGAAGAAAAGTATTATAGAGAAAATCAGAGAGGGAAAATTCTTAGTAATTTGGGATGAATTATAATGGAATAAGACCCCTCTATTTATAGGGAAAAGTGACTTAGCCGCTAAGTAACAAGTTCTTAAATCTCTCTAAAATATAGAGATTCGCCTTAAATATAATTCTATTTATAATACTCCCCTTGAATTTCTATTCAATAGATAATGTGCATCGTTAAAACCTTAACTAAAATAAAACCTAGTTGGAAAAAATTCTAGTGAAAGAAAAAGAGTACACCTGTTTAGAAATATGCCTTTTGGTTGCCTTGTTAAAAACCTTGCAAGGAAAATCCAATGGGACAAAACCTTGTAAGGATAAAAAAGTACAACACGTATTAACTCCCCATGATGAGACGATTAATTCACATCTTTGAACCTTCACATTCCAATGTTGTGCACCATCTTCAAAAGATTATTGGTAGAGATTTGATAAACAAATCAGACATATTAACTTGAATGAATATATTGCACTTTGAAATCATTATTCCTGATAGAAATATATTGTCTTCATATGATCTTGTTGGAATCGTCCTTTCAATAGAATCACATAGGGGCAAAAACTCTTGCTATCATATTATCATGCCTATAGTTATAGCAAGATATAAGGGTGGGCATAAAATCCGAAAAACCGAATTCCGAACCGAACCAAATTAATTCGGTATTTCGGTTTTCGGTATTTCGATATTTCGGTCTAATTCGGTACAGAAATTTCGGTATTTCGATATTTCGGTTCGGTATACGGTATTGGATTTTGATATTTCGGTAAATACCGAAATACCGAATTTTTTATATTTTATTTTATTTTATTTTTTTTACGATTTGTTTTTTAAGCGATCCGCTAGGCATGAAGCTCTTTGTTTTTAAATTCTATTTCTATCAATTGTCCATACTTCGATTTGTAATTCATGATTCTCACTTTGGCTTTCACATTTCTCTTTATATTTTCAATCTCACGATCTGTTAAAACTTGACAAAATGAGAAAACATCGGATTCAAGTTTCTACAGTCTAATGATACTGACGAAAATCTGATACAAAGAGATGGAATCCATTAAAGTCCTTGTTCCTTTTCATCTCCAAATCTCCTATGTAACAGGAATTTAAAAATAAAAAGGAAGTCTCGGAAAGGTCGATTTGGAAAGATTACCAAAATATTGGTTGCATAGTACCATATTTCTTTAGGAAATTATATTGTGCTTCTCTATCTTTGGAGTAAGAGTGCGAGTCTGCGAGACACGATTATGCTTGTGTTACGTGTAACATGAGAAAAGATTATTTTGCTTCAAACTTGCATCTCTCTGTACTCTATAGCAATTATATATTTTACAGATACATAATTAACAAATAATGATTTTGTTTCGTACTTTTTGCCCTCTTTTTTTTTTTACATTTTTGTTATCTGCAATCTATTTTTAGTGTTGTCTTTATATCTTTTCAACTCGAAAAGCTACAGATTTGAATAGACAAAAGCTTTATAACATAGATTTGGTTTAAACCGAAACCGAACCGAAACCGTACCGAACCAAAATAAGAAATACCGAACCGTACCGAAATATTTTGGTACGGTATTTGGTATACACAATTGATAAACCGAATACCGAAATACCGAACCGAAATTCTTAAATACCGAACCGAAGTACCGAATGCCCACCCCTANGAACCAAAATAAGAAATACCGAACCGTACCGAAATATTTTGGTACGGTATTTGGTATACACAATTGATAAATCGAATACCGAACCGAAATTATTAAATACCGAACCGAAATACCGAATGCCCACCCCTAGCAAGATATATACGTGCACAAATTACACTTAGGATTTGGTAATTTGGGAGCAAGAAATTCTCCAAGAATTGTATATGCTATAAACATTTTAAATCATTCGTGGATTGTCATATAAGTATAGTCAAATAAGCCATATAAATAGACTTTAAATGCATATCAAGTTTTCATGTCATGCCAGACATATAAGATACATGAAAGTTATTGCACACACATTGACTTTATACTTTTGAGTGTTTGAACTGCATGTCCAAAATTACACGTCTTTCATATGAAACCAATTCTATTCAAATTGTGTCTCTTTCATTTGGCCAATATTTTTATGTTTGTATTCGACAAACTTAAGATCCCCATCTATATTTAGCGCTATCATAGATGTCGTCGACGGACATTTTATATCGGTTCCAACATATTTTCTTAAAGACATAACATAGAGATCTCTTCTTTCATATTTTTCGGTACCTGAACCTCTCCTGAGATTTTATGAAGTATTATGTCATGGGATCTTCTAGATCACTTGCCTCCTTATTATGATCATTTGCTCATCTTCTTTATCAATAATTTTATTTGAAACTAATTTGTCTATACGCTTTAAGCGTACCATAGATTTGTCCTTTTAGGATTTATTCTAATAGGAGCATTTGCAATGAGAATATAGTTACTTTCTTTAGGTCCGCAAATGCGTCTGACATGTTTTGCAATATATTGCAGATGGATTATCTTTTTATGAACTTCAAGTTCATATTATCTTATTCAAGAATCTAAATGTACAACTGATAATTAATTCCACGTAACTTTTTCTCCTATTTATCCTGTCTCTCCCTCATGTTAGAAAAACTAACTTGCTTCTGCAACTTTAAAATCTCATCTCTGTGCGTTATGGTGTTATTCAAAATATACACCACACATCAATAATAATACGATGAAATTATTTGATTCCTGACCCTGAACCATTTGTGAGGGGAGAATGTAATATACTTTCATATATAACCTATATCAAACTGATATAGATAATTTTGTTCTCATAAGCAATAGTTTAGCAATTAAGTGGAGGCACTCAATAAATTCTCTTGTGTCACAACTCAAAATCTATTAAAGGTCGTGATGGCGCCTAACACTGCTGTCAGGCAAACCTATAATTAAATGATTAACTTCATTACTCATTTAGCATTTTTGAAATCATAATTTCCTTCAATTCAAATAGTAAGAGATAAAATACAGAGTAAATGACAATATTTTCATACCTGCAATATTGAACAACCCATAAGCACCCCAAAAACCCGGTGTCACGAGTGCATGAGCATGAACTAGGAAATATAGTAAAATACCACATCTGTCTGGGATACAATTAGACAGGAGAGTGTAAATAACTCGGATGGAGACTCTGTGTGCTGCGGGCTCGTAACATAGGATGCAGCTCACCTAAGTCTCCGTAGTAACCGCGCCTATGCGCCCACAAGGCCACTAGACATATATGCACCTACAAAGAAATGTGCAACAAGTGTAGTATGAGTACGTAAATCAACGCGTACCGAGTAAATATCCAGTCTAACCTCAAAGAAGTAGTGACAAGGGGTCTACTCCGACACTTACTATGGGCTAACCATAAAATATCGACATTATAATTAAGCATGGGTTATGTAGAAACAACTGAAAGCTCAAGAACAAGAAAATAAATAAAAAATTCTTCTACTAATAGGGATTCCCCAAATTTATTTTCATCATTTACCAATTTATATTTCAAGACAAAGAAGAAATATCAATTATTATTAGTTCCAAAGATTTATCATGCGCAACTCATGCCGAGGGCGTACGGGCTAATCCAACATAAAATATTTAAACTGTGCACTACCGAGGGTCGAACGACACGAATCATAGATGCATCTATCTGCTACCGAGTCGCTTGACCCGCTCCACAAAAATAGAATATATTAAAACAACCAATTCAAGATTTATTAAGGGGATAATATTCAAATAAATACCAATTCTCATTAACGGTCAAATGACCCCTCCAAAACTCAAGTAAATTAAGTTTAATATTTTACAATTCCTTGTCAAGTTCCAATATGATTTACACAATTAAATTAATAAGTAGGGTGCAAACAACACAAGTATAATATGATTTGGGTCCTAGACTACCCCGACATAAGCATAGTTAGTAGCTAAATACGAACTCTCGTCACCTCGTCTATACGCAGCCCCCACAAATAGAAGCACATAATGATTTGATTCACCTATGGGGTTAATTCCTCTTAGAAGGTTAGAAAAGAGACTTACCTCGCTCCGAAACTCCATAACCGGCTCCAAAGCCTTTCCAACAACTCAAACCGATGCCCATCGCTCCAAAACTAGTCAATAAGTGTGCAAATCCATAAATATATACTCTAATACTCATTATAATTCAATTTACAATAATTTCCAACTCCGCTCAAAAAGTCGATAAAATCACCCTCATGTCCACTTGCTCCGATTTCGAAAATTTTCGAAGATAAACATTACCCATAGCATCACGAACTCAAATATATAATTTATTCTCAATTCCATGCCCAAATTCATGAAAAAATTTCAAAAATACCAATTGCTAGGTTTTCTATCAAAACAACAAATTTCCACTAATTTTCCATAAATTTCCATGTTAAAATCTATATATAATCCAAGTATTTAACTTGCAATAGGTGGGAATTACCTTGACATAGATAATGAAGATATAGCTCCAAAATCACCCCTAGGTCAGCTCCCATGGAGGAAATGAGATGAAATGAGCAAATTCTGTTTTTGCAAACTTATACACTACCCAGGCGACCCTTCTTCACGATCGCGGGAATACCTTCGCGATCGTGAAGGCTAATGCTGCCTCCCAGAATTTCCACTATGTGTTCGCGACCAAAGGGCCATGTTCAGAAGCCTTCAGTCCCCACTGCTACATGTTCGCTGGGCAAGCCTCGCGTTCGCGTAGGCTAAACGGTTCCAGGTCCCCTATCCCCCATCCTTCTACGCGTTCGCGACTCCCTGTCGCATTCGCGAAGGGTAACCCGGTGCCTTCTCCGCATTCTCGAACTCCTTATCGGGTTCGCGATGAACATTTCCTATCTAGATCCAGTTCCTTTTCACGATCGCATCCCTTTTACCACGATCGCGATGCTTACCAGATACACCAGAAACCAGCAACATCCAAACACCCAAACTTGGTCCGAAACACCCCCGAATCACGCCCGAGGTCCCCGGGATCCCGTTTAATCACATCAACCAGTCCCAATACATAACACGAACCTGCTCGATGCCTCAAATCACATCAAAAATGCTAAAACCACGAATCACACCCCAATTCAAGCTTAGTGAACTTTAGAACTTCAAACATCTACATTCGACGCTGAAACCTACCAAATCAAGTCTGATTGACCTCAAATTTTGCACACAAGTCATAATTGACATTATGGACCTACTCACACTTCTGGAATCGGAATCCGACCTGGATATCAAAAAGTCCACTCCAGGTCAAACTTCTAAAAAACTTTCAAATTTCCAACTTTCGCCAAACGACCCCAAAACGATCTACAGACCTCTAAATCCACATATGGACGCGCTCCTAAGATCAGAATCACCATGCAGAGCTATTACCAGGATCGAAATCCCAAACGGACATTGATAACATTGAAATACACTTCAACCCAAACATTCCACAATAGGCGCTGAAACGCTCCCGGGTCATCCAAAACCCGATACAGACATACGCCCAAGTCCAAAATTATCATACGAACCTATTGAAACTTTCAAATCTCTATTCTGAGGTCGTTTACTCAGAATTTAAACCTTAGTAAGTTCTTCCAACTTAAAGCTTCCCAAATGAGAATTTTCTTTCCAAATCGACTCTGAACTTCCCGAAACTCAATTCTGACCACGCGTACAAGTCATAATACCTGAAGTGAAGCTACTCAAGGCCTCGAGCCGCCGAATGACGCGCTAGGGCTCAAAACGACCGTTCGAGTCGTTACATTCTCCCCCACTCAAATATATGTTTGTCCTCGAACGTGCTAAGATCTACTCCGGAATATGCCGAAATCATTGTTTAACACCTCGTGCACCTACCCGTGCTACCACAACCCAGTTGTGCACATTAGCTTAAGCTAGTCCAAATATCCCGTATTTTATTCAGCCAAATAAGCCTTAGAGCCAAATTCCAATATCTAGAATTCTCCACTGGCCTGCTTTCAACATACGAACACCGTATCAGTCACTACACACTGCACCAAAACATGATTGTATACCTTTTCTGAATTCACACCATGCACCGCATAATCCACATGACCTTAATAACATCCTCCGACAACAATATCAACAATTTCACGAATCCGATGCACACCACACACCTCATGACACATATAAGTCCTGTTCCAACTCTTGCAATATTTCCACGACGGAGGGGATGCGTAGAAATTCATAACCAACTGCCGAGTCAACAATTCATTGAGCCCCTCTTCCTGACAAGAACCATTACCTCATCATGAACTAAATAACGACATTTGCTCTTTAATATGCCTTATATAAATCTGATTGCACTGATCCCAGGTCCAATAATATCGTCTTACCCAGTACAAGCGGCTCAGGAAATAAGCCATCTCAAACACTGTCAAAGGTCTCACATGATGCCATAATGTGTCAATAAGCTACCAACTCGAATGTGATACATAAGGAAAACGAAACCTGGAAGGAATTACTCAACTCGCGTAACTAAGTAAACAACTGAAAAGATGTCTTGAACCTTCCTCAGAAAATGAGGGATAAAATACACAAGAATAGATATAGGGAACTGTACTCCACATCTCACTGTTGCGGCATGAAACCCGATCCACACATGACACTATTACGGCGTGCAACTCGATTCAACCATGATACTCGTGGCGGCGTGCCATCCGATCCAAACAACATACCCGTGGTGGTGTGTCACCCGATCCACACATAATAATCTAAAGAAAACACACATCGAGCCATAACGCTTATACTTACAAAATGTCCGAATATCAACCATAATGTCACGACCCCAGTTCGCCCTTCGTGAACATGTCGTGACGGCACCTAGTCCCTATAACTAGGTAAGCCTAGCAATGCGGAATAACAACATAATTTGCGGAATAATTAAGTAAAAGAAAGCTGAACAATCTAAAAGAAAGACTGTATATAAATGCCACTTGGCATATACAACCCAAAATACTACGGAGGTCTACAATATCACCCCAAAACCCAAAAACTCACGGGAACCAGAAGCTAACAGAATATAATACACTGCTCTAACTCCAGAACGTCTATACAACTATAAGGAAGGATAACTTTTCACAAAAAGCTGAAATAAGATAGAGACTCCTGGTCTGCAGACGCGGCAGATGTACCTCGAAGTCTCTACTGTATCTCTCAACCTCGGGGATAGTGCGCCTGAGTGGAGGTACCTGGATCTGCACATGAAAAACATGCACAGGAAAGGGCATGAGTACACCACAGCGGTACTCAGTAAGTGCCAAGCCTAACCTCGGTCGGGTAGTGACGAGGAAGGTCAGGGCCTTACTGAGGTTAAACAATATAATAGGAATTTACAGTATGAAAGACAGACAAAAATAATGAATACAACCGTGAAATAAGACAGGTCAAACAAGTAAATGACAAACACAAGAACAGAGTAAACACAAAATATGAACAGCTCGATAACAAAGGTAACAATGAGGATCTCCCAGGATACCGTCCTGTAGTCCTTTTCTCAACTGTCTAGTGGATCCCCCGGGATACCGTCCCATAGTCCATCATATGTATATCCGAAGTATCTCCCGGGATACCGTCCCGTGGTCCATCATATGTATATCTGAAGGATCTCCCGGGATACCGTCCCGTAGTCCATCATATGCAAGGGGATCTCACGAGATACTGTCCCGTAGTCCAAAGTAAATTTTCAGAGGGATCTCACGGGATACCGTCCCGTAGTC